>JAMXBD010002262.1:0-217623 GCA_024138025.1 Combretum micranthum
TTTAAGAGAGATCTAAAATTTTATGATTTAAGTTTTTGAAATGTTAAATGTATTAAGGCCTAAATTCCGTTTTTTTCAAGTTGTTATGTAAATAAACAAAGTTGAAAACTTATTTTACTAGTTAAGTGTATATAATTAAGTATAAAGTGAATCTTTTTGAGCTAAAAGGAATTAGATTGATTAAGTTTAGTCAACTTAACCTAGTAATTGAACTAAATGATCAAGTCTATACAACTTGGGTACAACAAGCAGGATAAATGGGTTAAAGATCGTTAGTCATAAACTGATTTTAATCTCGATTATGAACAATTATTGGACCTTGATTTGGAAACAGATAACAAGCTCAGGTTGACCAAAATGTACGTAGTAATTTGCATGTTGCTTGCTAGGTTAGTTGTAATAACTGAACTAAAACTTAAACTCGGTTAAAATGAGTGTTGGTTATTGCTTGGCCGCTTACTCCAGGAGTGGCACCCCCGGATTGGGTTGCGAGTCTGATCGCAACTTCGAGATTATGTGATAGTAGTAGGCATTTGGGCCCCCGTAGAGTGCATGGTAAGGACAAGTAGGTAGTCGATAAGAGAGATTTCGAAATCCGACAGTCAATTAGGAGCTTGAGAGAAGTTGCAATGGAGTTATGCGAGAGTGTGGGCTCTTGCATAAAGCGTTGCAATGGAATGTGCTCATTGATGGCTGTCTGTAAGGGGTTGAATCGTATGAGACTACTTATTTCTTTTCTTTCCGGTAAGTACTGGGGACTTATCAAACCCCCCTCTTCGGTACGTGATCCGCCGAGGGAATCTTTTCCCATTTGTTTGGTGGGAGTCATGAGTACTCTTATGCATGTTTGTATTTCTAGGACGCTGGGAATACTTATTTGTTGACTTAAAATTTATTAAACTTAAATTGTGCTTATTGCATTAGCCTAAGTGTGTATGACATGCGAGTATGCGCTTGATTACTATTGTACTGGGCTTCGCCGCTCACGTTATATTATTTCAGGTACGGATGAGGACTAGTATGTGGATCTCCACTATGACTTTATGAGATATAGGAATGATGGATATGGAGAGTAGTTCCAATGAGTTGGAAATTGAAAGGGGACTTTGAAAGAAAAAAAAACTAATTAAATGTTTGTTGTTTCATTTTTAAGGATGTTTGTAAATCCTTAACTTTATTATTATTATTTTTTTTTTACCATTAGGCCGAGTGCCAAACTTGTTTTTGGGTTGAGCTTAGCTCCTCACTTATGACTGTTATCTTAAAATGTTTTGAACTTTAAAATCTTCGTTTCACTTTTTCTTATGGAACTTTTATGCCTATTGATACAAGATGGTTTCTAAACTACTTATAAATTCTCTTGAACTTCATATGGTTTTACTAAAGGGTATAAACATGATTTCTTAGTTAAAATGTGATTAGAAAATCACATAGATATCGGAAGCCTTACACACGTCACTTGGAGGTGATGTGTGCGGTGAAACAATCTCACCCTTAAGCACCCTAAGGGTCGAGTCATTTCAAAAACAGTATCCGAGCTTTTGGTGCTAAGATATTTTTAAATTAACTACCTCATTCAAGTAAATGTTACACCTTATTGCCCAAAAAAAAAAGAAGTGAATATTACACCTTTTGTTTACAAATCTCCCATAGGGCTGGCTTGATTTGTGACTCGCCCCAACCTGCTCTACTAGGACTAAGACTTAGACTGGGTTTGAACTAGGATGGATCTAGAAATAAGCATGGTTCGTTTTGAATTGGGAACCGAATCGGAACCATCAACTGTAGTTCTAGAACTGGAACCGGAGCAGTCGACTAGTTCTAGAATCGGCTATGGAACTACTGTTTTCACGATTTCTAGGTGGTTCTTTGGATTAGAACCGGTGGATCCAGCAATTCTATCCGGTTCCATTAAAAGAAAAGATAATATTAAATATATAATTATTAATATTTAAATTATTTCATATAAATAGTAAAATTTATTACTTATTCACAATGTTTAATATGTTATTATCAATAATATAAATAAACATAACTTGAAATCATATATAATTAGTTTAAATTAACTTTTCCTAAAAGCAAAATTCATTTTCTTAATAATGTGAGACTATTTTTTGCATTATAATTTTCTTTTTATCTTCTAAAGTATTTTACAATATCATAATACTAACTATAATTGATATTGAATATGTTTGTACACATATAAATGTGCATTATAAATAAATTTTAAATTTTTTTGTTGAATAATTTAAGCCTTTTAGATCCAATATTTATTTTGATTTTAAAATTTGTTTTATTAAAAATTATTTTTTATTTTTATTATTTTTTTAAAAGGTGGTTCCACGATTCCAAAACTAGAACCGGGAACTGGCGGTTCCATAGAATTGGACTGGAACCTTGGGAGATGGTTCCGGTTTGATTTGGTTCCGAAACCATGATGATATCTAGATGGATCCATTCGACTATAGATTTATCCAGTTCAAGGAAAAAAAATCAAAAAGAAAAATTTAAAATAAAAAACTAATGAAAATTTCTCAAAAGGTAAATAACTTTAATATTTAGATTATTTTCTATATGATTAGAAATAAATTATTATTTATACATAATATTTAACGCATTTTTTATAACAACATAAATAATAAATGTACTTTAAAAACATGTTTGTTTTACTCAATGTAGAATTTTAACAAATAAACAATCTCACATGGTTAATAATTAATATCATAACTAAAATTAAATGTGTTTGTGTATAGATAAATATATATTATTAGCAATTTCTTATGACAATGGGTTAAAGGCTATATTGTTCCTACTTCTTAGGCCCAATTTTTATTTTAAGTTTAAAATAAATTTTTAAGTTATTTAATTTTATTTTAAAATTTTACAATTTAAAAAGAAAATATAAAGGTCTGATTTGGGGCGGGTACGACTCTTCATTTCTTGAACCAGGACCCATGTCATGTCATGAGGCTGGCAATTTGGCAATTATTTGATGATCTCAACATAAATGACATAATTATAAGCAAGTTTATATGAGTAAAATTTGATATAATTAATAAAAGGATTAAATTTATTCTCATTTACAAAACATGTGCACATATGATTTTAGTGTCTAAATTTGTTTATAAATCCGTTTAATAAACAGCTCCATGATTTTCTTAAAATTAAGAATTCTGATATTTACAGTTTAATTTTATATTTATTGCTTTCTTAATTTTTGTAAAATTAAGCAAATTGAAGATGATATTGGGAACGTGATTTTTAATTTTAAAAACAAGCTACAATATATTTATTTTAGATTTTTTTTAACTGATAAACAGTTTCCATTTGGATATAAAATATGTTTTATTAAACGGGTCCGGACTACCGTACTGCCTACGTTATCATGATTTTCTATTAAACCATGCAAGAGCAGGACTTCGAAGTAAATCCTACTTTTAGCATAAACAATCATAAAACCTGTGCATTATTGATCTCCCAAGTTTGTTTTCTCAGCCATGAAGAGGATTTATGAGATTAGCAACTCGTCTAATACTAGAAAATTTGTCTGCCAACGTTTGATGAACACATACTTCCTCATCCTCATATGTGCATTAGTTGTAGTTAAACCAGCATGCACGGCAGTTGAAACCATTATCGACTGCAACTCCTCAGATGAAGATGAAGCCCATGGAATGCTCATAAAATGCTCCCCTGGAGGCCAAGAAATCAAATCCCGCTTCGGAGAGCCTAGCACTCACACATGTACTTGCATCTTTCATAAAAAATTTACCCTGCAACAATTTCTCATCACTTCTGGACCTAAGTTTGTTCGTCTTTACTTCACTCAGCATCCAGAGTTCAGCACATCAAGAGCACAGTTTACCATCATGCTTGGAAAGTATACTCTCCTCCAGACCTATAACTATTCTTACGCAACCTACCCTTCATCAAAAGACTACATCACTCGAGAGTTCATTATGAGCATGGATAGTTCCGTGCTAAATATGACATTTATACCTTTCCCAAATTCTTCCGATAGCTATGCTTTTGTTAATAAGATCGAAGCTGTCTCTATTCCCATGGATCTTTATACCCGCAATATTCAACTTCCTCTTGTCGGGAGGCAGCCTTTGCAATCCTATACTGGTGACCGGATGGCACTACAGACTGTATACAGGGTAAATGTTGGCGGTCCAACCATTTCTCCAGAACATGACAGCAGCATGTCTCGCTCATGGATGGCCGATGGTGGCTATTTCATTGATTATGCAGGAATTGATAAAAAAATTAAGGCTGAAGTTGATATCAAGTATTCTGCAGAAGTACCCGCATATACAGCACCCAAAAAGGTGTATTCAACAGCTAGAGTGCTGCCAGATATGTTCTCATCCCCTGGTAATGTTATTACCCAAGGAAATTTAAGCTGGTCATTCCAAGTCGAATCAGGATTCTATTATCTCGTCAGGTTGCACTTCTGCGAGATTAGGAAAGACGGTTTCTGGTTTAATGGAAGTTATTTCCAGATTTACATTAACAATAGAATGGCTGAAGATCATGCAGACGTCATTAGCTGGAGCGGTGAGACTGGCGTACCTGTCTATAAAGACTATATTGTTAAGAGTTCCACACACAATCAGACTGAAGAGTCTCTACTGATATCCCTGCAAGTTGACACTGAGGTGGCAGCAAATTTTGCCTCGGCAATTTTGAATGGATTAGAAATTTTCAAATTACCTGACTCTAGGAACAATTTTGCAGGGATTTTACCGTTTGGAACGGAAACTTCCATATAGAACCTTCCATGACACTTGATAAGATCATAATGCTTTGGTTGGTGGCATTCTTGGTGGCATTCGTTTCCCTTCTGCGCTTTGTTGTGCATCAACGCACCCGATTTCCACTTTGGTTCCTTTACCTTAAAGTAAAGTTGAGGAGGCCTAGTCAACAATTAGATGGTTGCCAACGATTCTCACTTACAACCATGAAGTTGGCAACCGATAATTTTTCAGACACTTTTCTCATAGGAACAGGTGGATTTGGAAAAGTGTACAAGGGCTTCTTGGAGGATGGCGCTCCTGTTGCCATAAAGCGTGCAAATCCTAATTCACATCAAGGCTTACATGAGTTTCAAACAGAGATATCAATGCTCTCCAAGCTGCGTCATCGCCATCTTGTTTCCCTCATTGGTTATTGCATGGAAGGTAAAGAAATGATACTTGTATACAAGTTTATGAGGCATGGTACCTTATGCAACCATCTCTACAAGTCCCAAAATCCTCCACTTCAATGGATTCAAAGGCTCAAAATTTGCATTGGTGCAGCTAAAGGATTGCATTACCTTCACACAGGATCAAAGCAAACAATCATCCACCGCGATGTCAAAAGCACAAACATATTGTTGGATAATGAGTGGGAAGCCAAAGTTTCTGATTTCGGCTTATCAAAAATTGGGCCTGACATGATCAACCAATCCCATACTCATGTAAGCACCATGGTGAAAGGAAGTATTGGATATCTAGATCCTGAGTATTACCGCCGCATGAAACTAACAGAGAAATCTGATGTATATTCCTTTGGAGTGGTTCTGTTTGAGGTGCTATGTGGGAAACCAGCCATATTACCTATAGAAGAACACGAAGATGAAGCAATTAATCTAGCTGCATTGGCACTTAAAACTTATTGGGAAGGTACATGGGATCAAATAGTTGATCCTTTCCTGAGAGGAAAGATTGAACCAAAATGCTTTACGACATTTACAAATGTTGCAAAGTGGTGTTTAGCTGATAAAGGGTGTGAGAGACCATCAATGGGTGAAGTGCTCGGCAACTTGGAGTTGGCTTTGCAACAACAGCGCTATGCTAATACGAGCCGTCATTCACGCAGCAGAGTCTGTGCTGTAAATTCAGACACCATAATAGATCATAACGTTATTGTAGGCACGAGCAATTCAGATCAGCATTTGGGGATAGAGTTTTCTGAAATTCTTCATCCTAATGCACGGTGACTGAAAGGTTTTATTCTCTGTCTAGATGTTGAATATGTCAAGGACTAAAATAGTTTCAACTTAGTAAGAGTTTTAAGAGGAGGATTTACATGCCATGTGAAATCTCGGAATTTGGAGTTGTGATATAGCTGTAGGTAAAATGGTACATAATTTCCTCAACATTGAAATTAATTATTCTAGTTAGGTCTTTTTTTTTTTTTAAATGTCTGTACCCTGTGTTGGATGTGAGTGTATTAAAATCCAGTTTTATAAGGCAATTTTTTATTATACAAGGAAAAAAAAAATCCATATCTTTTCCTAATTAAAAAAAAAAAAAAAAACGTCGCTTCATGACTTTCAAGACTTAGAAATTCATTTTTATTTTATTTTATTTATTTATTTTACCGATTCAAGATTCTCAAGAATTGAAAGTGACAACCCTGACTTTTGACAGGCCAAACAGATGTATGTTTGTGACTGCAGTTGCAACAAGGGCCGTGGAAGGTGGAAGACATTGCTTATGTTATTAGTCTTTAGAGTTACAAGACAAGATCTCTTGACTCAAGCAATTCTGGAGAAAGCGAGTACTCCTGCATCAATTCCTTGATGTCTACTTCTCAGTATTTTCTTAAACTGTTTTTCTCTGCAAGATTATTTTGTTTCTCCCCTCCTTTTGTGTGGATTTGGTTCACCATGGATCAAATATAATACTCCAGTGGATGAGAAAACGACTTAGTAGAAAAAAGGTCACGTTATCTATGGTCATTTTGCCTCCAAATAGTAAAAGAATTAGCAATATAAGGAAAGTTAGAATTGATCATAGAATAACATTACTATGAAAATAAGCATTATGGAACTTTTTGGTACAGGAGAGTCAGGATTTCAATTTGATTCATAATTTTTCTAAATTCATAATATTTCTGATAAGATTGATTTCATTCAGGATTTCATAGCACCCTTTTGTCGCAATATATTGGAAAACTTGCTCTGGTCATTATATGCGAAAAATTTCATATTTTTCTTTGTTTTGACAATTCGTTTCATCATGCAACTTGCCTCAACATTTCCATATTCTTTCATGGATATTTCAACACAGTATTTGGCCTTTTGGTGATGTGATATTTTAGACTTGCCTATACATGTATGAACAAACAACCTTATCCCCCAAACAACACTCAAAGCTACATTTCTCTGCCCAAGGTGATGTTACACATTCTATTGACTGTCAAGTAGTAATATAAAGCCCACACCAATTATACTACTTCATGTCCTTAAGTACATGAAATGCAAAAGCAGGATTTTGAACCAAACCTACTCTACCATTAAGAATCTTGTAACCCCTGTATTATTGATCTCCCAAGCTTGTTCTCTCAACCATGAAGAGGAATTGTGAGATTCACAACTTGTCACATCCGCGAAAGCTTGATTGCCATCACTTGATGAACGCAATCTTCATTTTTCTCCTTTGTGCATTAGTGGTAGTTAAACCAGCTTACCTAGCAGTTGAAACTACCTTCAAATGCAAATCCTTAGATGAAGAAGTTCAAAAATATAAATTATACAAAAATAATTACCAAAATATCGATGTAAAATTACATTTTAATGAATCACTTGTACAATATGCAATTTAGCAAAAGTGCTATAGGACTATTTATGTCTGTTTCATATAAATTGCATATGATGTATGCCTATATATAAATTGCATGTCTTATATACAATTGATGTGTAAATCTATAAATCACGTTCAATAAAACGGGATTTAGGGTTGGTAATTTAGTAATTATTTTTATATGATTTGTATTTATGTAATTTTTTTTGGGCTGTCGGTAAACATACCATTTTTTCTCTTTTTAAAACCAAATGATTTTTATATAAGAATTCTTCATGTTATTTAATTTAGAACATCTTTTCCTTCTTTAATTTTCTTAAAAAAAAAAGAGAAAAAGAAAAGACAGGCTAATATACATAAGGTACGAGGAGATGAAAATTAATGACATTAAATATAAAAACAGAATGAAAGAAACTACTAACTACTTATATTTATATTTATATTTTTTATTAAATATAAAAAATAAATTTTCATTCCTTTTATGGTCGGCCGTGATACATATATGTTATCCAAGTCAAACCGTCATAGTTCTTTTCTTCCAGAGAACGTCCATTTTATTTAAGAAAAATGTCCCACTTTACGTCTTTTAGTTTTTATTTTTTAATTTTGGAAAGCCCCAAATTCTACGTATTGTGTTCTTAAATTGATAAATCTTAAACTAATGGAAAATGTCCACTTATTATTTTTTCCAAAATATAAAGGAGTAGTGTATCTAATGTGAGAAAAACTTATGAAATAAAGAGCTAATATGACGAATGATATATGAACTTTAATAAAATAGGTAATTAGCTACCTAAATTTTGAAATTAATAAATTTATTATCTGTGTTTTTAAATTAATAAATTTAGTATTTAAAAAACTTTTCGCGCACGTCAACGGATTTGCTATTTGATTGGGAGGGAACAAAAAGAAAAAACGTCTTTTCTTTTTTTAATGGATGGTAAAAAATGACAAGATTCACGTTAATAAAAAATTCACATGCCACACGGATTAAAAGGTCTAAAACAATAAAGCAAATAAGTTAATAACAAGGAATAATCAAAACACATATAAACATACATTTTTTTACATTAATTTTTAATATGTTGTTTTTCACAGAAGGCATCTGCAATCAGCAAATACAACATGTTAAACACACTTGCATCCTCTTAAACGCTAAGACACGCTACAAAGTATCTGGTCTGGTAGGGATGCAATCGCATCGGCTATTAATGGGTTTCCGACCTATCCAACCCGATGAAAACTCTATAGGGTTCAGGTTTGGACATAGATAAAAAACCTTATAGGGAATTAGGGTCAGGTTTGGATACTACTAAAACCCGATAGATACCCACCCGACCCGTTAGTTTTAGTAAAAAAAAAAAATTTAAAATATAAATACATTTACTAAATATAAACATAGCAACAGACTAAATTTTAAAACAGGTTGGCAAAGAAAAAGTGAATTGCTATATTATTAAACTATTATTTTATCGGCTTAAATTTGTTGAGTCCATTGAAAAAAACAAACGATCAGCAAGGCAGGTTCAAGTTGATAATTAAGTGGATGGTCGGACAGGTAATCGGGTTGATAGTCAAGTGGGTAATTGGACGGGTGGTGAGTTTTAGAGTAAACCTTGTAGGACGGGTTTGGATATAGAAGGAAAACCCTATAGGGTTATAGAGTTAGGTTTGGTATGCCCTAGAGTGTAGGGGGTTTGAGTTTGGGTTTATATGACCTACTCGAAACCCAACCTGATTGCATTCTTACGTGTCTACCATGTCTATTTTCATCATTTGGCATATTATTTGACATAAACGGGCACTGAGTCCAAAAAAAGGGTCTGGACCTGCTCGATCACAGGATTAGTGTAAAGTGACCTAAAAACTGGCTCGTTGTGAACCACCTCTCAGTTTATAGGTTGGTTTACGACCACTGAGTCGACTAATAATTATAAAAAAAATAGGAAAAAATTATAAAATAATCTTCTTAAAAGATGGCAAGGAAATTTGAAAAAAATATTAAAATAAAATTTCAAAAATAACTTGTACGAGAATAATAGCCTTCAGCCTATTTATTGGAAGTAAGGCTGTGTTAAAAAAAAAAAAAATGACCGAACCACAAGTTTGGTTATTTTTTGAAATAGTTCGGTTCATGGTTTGGTGAACAATAAACATTTCATGGATCGATTCGACACCTATCCTGAACATAGTTTGAAACGAACCTAACATTTTACACATTAAAAAAAAAGAAATTCAAACATATTTTTAATTATTTTATTAAAAAATATGTATTCTTATTTAAATATATATCATTCATGAGAATAAAATTAAATCGGTTATGTCATATTCAATTATTATTGTGTATCTACAAGTAAATTAAATTTTAAGTTTTACCTTCTCTTGTTTTGAACATTTTTTCTTTTTTTTTTTTAATTTGTCTTACTAATTAGCTCACTTCTATTACTTGGCCACTTATTGGTTTAGATAATTGATAATGTGTTGATTAGAAGTGTAATAAATTGAAATTTGCATCTCATATTAGAATGACGTATTTAAATTTTATTTAGTCTAGTATATTATGATTGTTCAAGATAATTTAAGAGAATGAGATAAATATATGGTTATAGTTTTAAGATGGATGAAATCTCTTTCCACTACAAGTTTTATATTCATTTAGGAAAATATATAATTCCAAATATTATTGTTTGTAGTTGTATTAGTGATAAAAAAATGTGATTGAAACCTCTTGATAGAATGTATTTTTATTTTTCAAATAAAAAATGGTTCAAACCGCAAATTGAACCAATTAAGTTGCTTGTTTTTTTTATTTAAAAAAATTATAAACCAAATTGTATGATTAGGTTTGGATTTAAAAGTAAAACCATACTATAATACACAGTTCAAAGGCAAACCGCACCAAACCATACCACATCTACTCCTAGTTGGAACTATTGTTGAAGATGTGCATTTATATGTACACAAGTACATCCACTTTCACTTGTCAAGTCAGAAGTGTAGGACTAGAAAATACTCAAGATACGAAAATTCTCACAAAGTGATGCAGCATACAAGCGAATGGATATCACAAATCATTGAATCGCACACGATTACCGGTTTGAGATATTCAAAAGCCTAAAGAATTCTAAGAAATCTAGGCAATTCGCATCAAATTTCAAGATCTAAAACAAAAGATTTGAACTTTGGGGATAAAGAGCAACGCAAGCTCTGAGAAAAGTGTTTAAAATGTCAATAGATAATTTCCTCTCACGTGCCCTAGACTTACAATATAAAAGAAGCAAGAAAAGAAACTTAAAAGACACAAAACAAATAAAAGTTGTCGCATAATATAAGCCGGCGACCTATAGGTCTATGCTGGTAGCTTATAGGATAAAGGTCGACGGTGTTGAAGACGACCTTAAAGATTTTGATTCTATTCACTTTCAAATTCGGCTAAAGGCTGGCAGTGTAAATTCGAATACTAGCGGTGTAAATTTAAAGCCGGCAATGTAGTATGACAGCCTTCAACACATCAACTTGTTCTTCCGCCCTATTCGATGCTACTCTCTAAGTAGTTATGGTCCATATATCTATGTTATAAAAAATTCTCAAAATAGAATTAAAATATTATATCAAAAGAAAGATCATAAGTTAAACTTAGTATAGAGAAATTACTCATTATTAGTCATCACATAAGACAAGACAATGTGTTTTATAAGCAAATTGTCAAAAAATTATACAATATATGCAAAATATTTTCATCAAAATAATTTCTTTGGACATGTACATATAGCTTAACACGAAGTTAACATAGGAAGTGTAAGTGACTTTAGCACATATAGGTTATGAATATCGGTAGCAAATGATTCAATAGATTAAGAAGGTCTAGATGTAAGTGGGAGTGGTATGAGATTAATAGGGCATCCAGGTCGATAACTTAGTACAACTTTATGGGGACTCAATCCAGTAGACTAATTATTTGAGCTACTGTAAGCAAGTTCTACTAGAAGGATATGATCCCAAATAGATAAATGGTCACCAACCAAATACTCCAACAAAGCACATAAAACCCTATTAAGTACTTTAGTTTCACCATTAGCCTAAAAGTGGAATGTAGACAAAAGATGTAATTTTCGACTTAGCATTATCCCGAATGTCTTCTAAAGAAAACTCACAATTGTGGCATCCTTGTGTAATATTATAACTTTTGGTGACCTATTTAACCGAACAAACTACAAGAATGACCAATTTTGGCATATGATAGATATTTGTAATCATAGAACCATATCATGTTTCTTAGATGCCAGTGGAAAGCCTAACACATGGTCAGTATCTTGTTTTTTTTAACTTTGCATTTTCAATGGGATTCATCCTATAAAGTAGTAAATTAGGCTAAGGTGGTCTAAGATATAAGTTTATAGTTGATTGAACATCAAGCATTGGAGGTAATCTATAAGGAATTTCTTCAAGAATATAATTTTATAATTCCTTAACTAAAGGTTTTACTTTCATGTGTAAGTCTGATCATATGATAGGTAATAACTCCTTGACCGCTCCAACCTCTAAGGTGTTCAATTCGCTTTTCTCATTACATGAAGGGGTTTCTCTTATTCTATTTTACTAATTAATCCCTTGTTAGTACTTAGCTTAAGATATTTAGGTAATGAAAGACTAAGCTTAATTTCATTCTATCATGCATGAACACATTAGTGTTAATCCTACCATAATGAACAACATCTCGGTCATACATCCAAGATCTCTCTAAAAGAACATGGATGATATCCATGAGTACTACGTCACACCAGATTTTATCTAAGTATGTGGCAAAGTGTAAAGGGACTAAACACCTTTAAGTGGCTTGCAATGTGTTCTTGTTAACCTAAATTACTTTATGAGGGTAATGATGTGATTCAGACTTAAGACCTAGTTTAGACATAGTAACTTGTGAAACAACATTCATGTTACTACCTACATCAATAACTGCCTTATAATAGTGATCATTACACTTATGTGGGTATGGAAAATGCTATTGTGCCTCAATCGTCCTCTTCTTTAAGTTAGGTAATAGGATACCTAACAATATTCAAGTTGCCTTCATCACAATTTAAGGCAATGTCATCATCATCACTAGTACCCTCTTCTATAATATGTTTCAGCTCCCCACAACCATCATTCTTTAACAACTCTCCTTTTCTTACATAAGAATATTAGATGGACACTCATAAGAAAAATGACCATGACTATGACACTTAAACATCTCTAATTGGAACTAGCCTTGGAACTCTCCATAGCAATACTCTTACCCTTGGTGTTTCTATCCTGAGGCACAGTAAGATTACTATGGTTTAGGTGCTGTAGGCATACTACTAGTGAATTCGCTAGCTTTTTATCTATTGTTACGACTAAAGATTTGCTCCTCATCTTGAGATCTATACCTTCTTTGTGGTCTCAATCAATTTTCAATCTCTATGACTTGCTGGAAAGTTTGTTAAAGGTTTCATTATAGTAAGGATGAGGCTTTGTCCTAATATCATGTCATAGGTCATTTTTAAATGTATATAGTATCAATTTAGACATCTAAAAGTCATCATGCTTAATCAAAAGCTCATTGAAATAGCCATGAATTTCCTAATTTACATTTTATAAATGTGTTATTGAAATTACATATGATTTTGAAATTTAATATATGTGAATTATGTTGATGCATGAACAATATAATTAGTGCATGTGTTGAATATGTGTCATTTTGTGTGTGTGTAGTGCAATGAAATTAATATTATTGTATTATATATATTAATATGTGCATAGTGTAATGAATGTGTATGTCTTTTGTAAATTAATATGTGTGTGTTATGCTTAGAATTTGTCAAAACAACTTTTGAATTATCTAAGAAAATTATTGACAGAGTTCCACAAAGTTTAAGCCTGATTTTTAAGCCCAAATTAAACTCAAATGCATTCCAAATTAAGCCAAATTAACCCTAAGTCAAATATACCCCTAAATTCAAACTTTGGATTAGTATTGACCTCAATTTGGATTAATTAGGGACTCTTTTTGGTAGCCCAATTTTCCATACGAATTTCCTTCTTTCTTTTTCCTTCTCTATTCTTATTTTATCAAACCATAAGCCCTAAACCAAAAACCAAAATCAAGCTCTTGGAATCAACAATTTCACCAAGACAAAGCCTATTCATGTAAGTTAAATGCAAGCATAATCTTTTGTTTTATTTCCTATCTTGTGTTTTGGATATAAAACTTATGGTAGGATGAGTAAATGCCAATTGAGTTGATTGATTTATGTATTGATATATGTTAGGTTATGCTTTGTTATTGTGTAAGCTTAGTTAAGTGTTAGGGAAGTTGTAAGGAGTGTTGATGAGTAGTCGAACTAAATTGAGTGGTTCAAGTGTGGAATTGAAATGTAATTGGTGTTTGAATGTTATAGTTGGGTGTTTGATGATTAGAAGTAGGGTTTGTGTTGTTTGGATGATGTTTAGAACATATAACAAGTTTTGGAAAGCTTAGAATAAGTTTGGAGGATTTTGAAAATGAATAGTTTTTATAAAAAAAAACAGGGAAGCAAAACATTTTCGAATAGGTCTGTTTTTGAGGGTACGCTGGTATTTGGTACTTCAATGCCGTTGGCATAGAGGCGGTGTTGAAGGTAATCAGAACCTATTTTCTTAAAGCCACTTGAAACACTGCCAACTTTCCCAAGGAAAGTTTATCAGTGTTTATTTTTCGAAACGTACGCTGGCTATTAGGATTCAAACGCTGCCGACTTAGTGGCGGTGTGAAATGAGAACAGAATCATAATTTTTAACACCAGACTCAAGGCCGGTGGTGTAGGACCCAAAGCTGTCAGTATACATGGATACGTTACCGGTGTTGGAGGTATCCACGAGTGTGGACCAATCCCGTGGAACTCTCGAAAAATTTTTAGAAATTGGAGTTTTAGTCTACATCGGCTCAAGGACGCCGGCGTAGACTGAAGACTACTGGCATATCCTTAACGCTGCTAGTATTGACAAGTGTTGAGTTTAATACATTGCGCACCGGTTCAACGTCGCAGGCGTTGAAGGCCGGCAAGTCCCCTGCAATTTTTATTTTTCAAAAGCTTTCTTCAAAATTTCCCAAAGCTTGATATACGATCAATTGAATAATTGTTAAGTATTGTATGATATAATATGATGTTTAAATGCTCTGTTATGACTTTGTAATAATTTATTTGAATTTCTTTGATTGATTATATTTAGAACTAGTTAATTAGGGCTTGAACTAAGTGGGAAATTCACTATTGTCTTGAATAGTGATAGATTCTCGCTCGACCAACCCCATTAGTTCTCGAGCTATCTCAGGTACGCGGTAACTTGCATGTTTCTTTGCTAGGATAAACATTACTTCAAGTTACTCTAAATTAAGAAAAATTTAATAATTGATGAGTGTTGATTGTCTTTCACGCCGTTGAATCTGGTTCGGAGAGTGGCACCTTACTCAGATTGGGGACATGGTACTTTTCGTTATTGGATAGATTTATTTAGGATATATAAGTACACGAGCTACTTATATCAACTCCCTAAGCGTCGTGATGCGTTACTCAGGATCCCTTAGTATTATGGGCTACGCCGGAAGGTGGGGCTGCCTAGTCTGTATGAGCAGTAGGGACCACTGAGGCAGGTGGACGTGATACTAGATCCTCGATGTCAAGAGTTTGAATACTCCCATGATGTATGACTAACTAAATATTGAATAATAAATTATTGGTTGTTGCATTTTGCATTTAGCTTAAGCATGTGGGAATCACTTTGCATTTGTATTCGTTACTTGTATACTGGGCCATTGGCTCATATTTTAACCATTTCAAGTGATGAATCTAACAAGTTTTACACGAGTATGGGGTATGGAACTGATTTCGAGGATTTTCTTGACGATTTGGAGGACTAGAGATGACCTTAGACTTGATGGAATCCAAATTTTGTAATAGACTAGTTATGTTAGTCTTGTGATAGTATTTAAAGTTTTAGTTAGATTGTATATGTAATTTTGTTAAGGCTTGTAAGAAGCCTTTGGATGTAATATTTGTATATAAATATGGACTTAGCTATGTATGACTTAAGTTTATTTATTTTTTTTTTTTTTTGGTGAAATATGTTAATGGAGTAGTATGTTTTATTAAAAGTTAAAAAGAAAAACTATGGTTTCTATTATATTAACTATGTGGAATTAGACTAACAATTCCTCAAATACTTCTTTTTAGACAACCTTACATATAATCTTACAGGTTATACGTGGTTGAGGAACTGTTATCGTCTATTTTAATTATAGGGGTGGTAACGGGTCCTTACACTCATCAAACCTAACCATATATTCCTCAATAGTTTAATTTCGTTGCTTAAGATTAATGTACTGCTAGTAAAGTTTATCCATAGGATAGAGTGATGTATTTCTCCTTATGCTTAGTTTTCATCTTTATCCAATGCTTTATAGGTGGTTGGTCTTAATCGCAAAAGCTGTCATTCTACATTAGTCAAGTATAATTTGGTTTGACCTATTAATAACGTCTTAACAAAATGCACTCTATGATCCTCTGACATCTTATAGAAATCAAGATATTGTTCCATGGTAGTTATCCAATTTATTGGGACTGCGGGTCAAGACTCTCACTTAATATGGGTGGATCAACCTTGATACGCCTAAGTAATATAATCAACATGATTATCATAGTATGGGTTTTCATAACTAGGCTCTATGTAATCATCTTCATTGAAATTCCTTTATGGAATGATAAAATGTGCCATGTCCACCCAATGAAAGTTTTGAACTCTATGGTTTCTATGTACGTAACCTTTAGGAGGTGGGCCATCTATTAAGTTGTAATTCCTATCTAGCACTCAATTTGCAATTTTTTTACTATCATCATAACCAACATATAACCTAGTAGGTTTTAGGACATTTACACGATAAGAGTTCCTAGTTGGTGACTATGATCATTTAACTTAGCATTAATTTCATTCATCCTATGTATCATTTGCTTAAACATCTCAGCAATATTGGTTCCCTTAGTTGAGTTACTTTTGAAAAAGATGTACCATGTACCCTACTAATTTTCCCAGAGTTAGATATCTTTTTTTTTATTATTGTTTTGAAAGTGTAGTGGGATAGGTTCGATCACAATGGTCATATGCATGTAGTGATACACATATCATTAGAGGAGTGATGTGAAAGCACACCCAGAGAATGCTTAAAAGTGAGAAGGTAGTCTTAGGAGCTCGAGCACACTAGTAACAAGTGGAGGAGCTACATAACACAACTCCACTAATCTAGAGAAAAAACTATGAGTTTTTCACTCTGGGCTCTATTTGATCTCTCTTAGTTATTCTAATTTTATGGACTTAGCTCTTTCGACCTTATCAACCTAAAAGTCAAAACCAAGGCATTGTTAGGTTATGAGACCTATAACCTAGATTTAACCTTTTGCAAGAAAGGAAAAAAATATTTCTGTGGATTTTTCACTTGGTAGATAATAAAGAAAGATTTTTATCATTATTATACCCAAAATTGACACGGGCCTTAAAAGTCAAAATAATTGAAGAAAGAACAAGATATGTGAGTGGCAGAAAAGTAAACAGGAAAATAAATAAAACAAAAATTAAAATATAGATAGCCAACGAAGTCACTGCATAAAGCAAGGATAATTTTAGTCTGACCTTGATATGGACTTTGTAATTCTTCACCGTAATCGAAGTTGTAAATGAAAATTCTCCGAAAGAAAATATTATCTCCATAGATTACTGCCATTGAAGGATGAAAATAAATCCTATAATTCTTAAAGTTGAATATCTCATTAATTTTTGTTCGTCTCAACTCACATGGAAATTGTAATTCGCTTGCAGCATTGGTAAAAATTAAGCCAAGATGAATCCCAAAAAAGAACTTTACGATATTTTGAATAAAATTAAAAGCAAATGAACGAGATTAATCAACAAAATACAAAGGAAACTGATTGATGGTTTCTCACTACACCGTGAAATTTATAATAATATCTTACCATGATAAAAATTTATGGTGGCTTTAAACTACCAATAAAAAGATTTAACCACATTTTTGAAAAGTGGATTTCTTTATTCAATATCCCAATCATTCTATTAAACACATGGCTATTTATAACAAAATTAAGGCCAGTCTTAAGATATAAATTTAATCCAACACAATTTATTTAGTCACCTAAAATGAAATAATAAAAATACCAATGAATCTAACCATATTTTATCAATATAATAGAGTGATAATATAAGGAGATAAGATAAAAGTAAATCTAACTTAAATAATTATCTAAATAAAATGATTAAATATAAAAACCTTGATGCCATCTGCATCTAATGTTGTTCCATCAACAATCTACAAGTATGACATTATTTTCATTGACTGATGACTATAACTATTCCACACGGAATACTACATCCAATGTATGTTTTTTCCACAACACCAATAAAGAAGACAGGCATTTATTGGTAACTTGTCTCCGACCTGTTTGCCTCCACAAAATTGAAGTCCTATTCCTTGCTAGCGTCGTCTGTCAATGCACATATATTTCATTTTGGTAAAAAAAGAAAAAAGGGAAAAAAATAATGGGTATTAAATCCCAGATGATTCATAACTAATAAAATTTTAATAAATATAGTTAAACATAGGCATGGGCCGAGTCGAACGGTTGACTGGGCTTGATCTATCACGGATGAGTCATGGCCCTGCCCAACCGTACGGGTCATGACCCACTAGCCAACCTGTCGGCTCGGCGGGTCAAAGCCGATTCAAAGCCTCAACCCGTCGACCTGACGAGTAGCGCAAATCAAAATAAAAAAAAAATATAAAAAAATTTAAAAATACAAGCAAAAAAAAAAGAAATAAATATTTAAACTCATTTTAATGTGAATAGATATTATTTATTATGAAATTATTTATTTCCTTCATTTGTTCAAATATGCTTTTTCAGTCTAAGTGTGTGCACTCTAGAATAACTTTCTTATTCAAGTGTGCTTTCTTTAATAAATTTTGTTTGTTTTACACAAGTTTGTAATTTAAAAATTTCTATATCTCTATTGTATGATGATCTAATTATGTATTTTTCCTATCAATATAATTTAAAAAATTTAAGATTTGAAAAAAATTTATTCATGGGTCAAAGGGCTAGGAACCAACCTTGAACCACTAGTTTGAATCGGTCCAGCCCGGCCCTTCATGTCCACGGGTCGGTTCTGATTCAATCTTGGCCTGAATCGTGGCTCAGCGGTTTCGGTCCAGTTCAACCCGGCGCCCACCTTTAAATATAGTAGTAAAATGGATAGATTTCAATAACAATTATTATACAATTTGCACTGTCTAATATATATATATATATATATACACACACACCAACGAATATTCTGCTCCACCAAAGACTATGAAAGATGAATGTGTTCCAATTTTACATTAATTAAAGGAAAGTTACCAATAAATAGGAAAATAACATTACTATAAACATTATAACAAATGGAGGATTTTTAATGACATTACCATTTTCCTAACATTATAACATATTGAGTATTTTTACGAACTTTTTGGATAAGGAGAATTAGATTTTCCTCTCTCCTTTTTTTGTAAAGAAAAATTTTCTTAAATTCGTAAATTTCTAGTACGATTGCAATATCATTTAAAATTTCACGTCATCGTTTTCATCACAAATCTAAGTATTAGCAAATTGCTCGATTATCATCCATAGAAGTTTCATTATTTTCTTCAATTTGTCTCAAGCTTTTCCATTTGTGCAGCTTGTCGCATAATTTCCTCAAACCTCTGTATATTTTGTAAATGAAAGGATCCAAACACCACTCACAATTAATTAAATTCAAATAAAATAGTTGGAAAAAATTGGAAGAATTTAATAGAAGGATGAACAAAATTAAATAAGGGTCGGGGTAAAATAGAATTCAAAGATGGATAATTAGTGGAAATCAGGGCAGAAAATTTAAAAAAGAAAAAGCCTAAGGGAATGGACGGTTGTGATCGTGCCAAGTGACACTCTAGGGAGAAACCCTAGAGACCTTAGACCCTAGCCCAATATAAATGTCTTATTTTTCTGCTATTGCCTTTTTAGGAAGTTACAAAAACCCTAAGGTAAGAAACCTGGACCCTAACCTTGTTGAGATTATAATCAAGTGAGATTAAGAAACAATTAGCACTAATTAGCTGGGATTTCCCGTGTTATGACAGGAAATGTGGATGATGAGGATGAACTAGGAGAAAGAGAGCTCAAGGAACTCAAGAAAATTCATAACAAGGTGAGTGTGATGTTTTCAAGTGTCAAAAAGCCATATTTAAGGTGTTTTAGGTGTAGAATCTGATATAGGGATGTTGGTAGGAAGTGAAGGAACAAGAAAATCAGTTTTGCAAGTGTTTTGGATTTGGAGAATCACCCGACATTTGCTACAACGAGGTAAAAACCCAAAACTCGACTTTTGTTGAGGTAAACTTGTGATAATGAGGAAATGAGTCATGTCTGAAAGTAATAAAGAGGAAGATGAACATGTTTTCAATTTGAAATATGCTATAAACTAACTTTGAGGAGAAATAAATGTTGCTTTGTGTTGAAATTATGGACAAGATTCTGGAATGAGTAGAAAGTAGTGCTATGGATGTTGGAGTAATTTAAGTAAGGAATTTCACTAGAAACGTTTGGAAAATTTCAATGAAACCATGATAATCTTAGTAGTTGCTGTCAACATAGGTGATTTGAGCTTTGATCTTGAATTTATTACGCTTTGGCACATGGAAGATGAAAATAGTTGAGTTTAGGCATATATACAACATCTAGTACCATTAGATCACCATAGGATTGGTTTAAAAACTTGTTTTGATGAAAAAAATGAAGTTTAAAACGTAAAAACATAAACCTAGAAGAGCATGATGGAAACATAACAACGTGTTTCCCGCTGTGTTTTAACTGATCTCTAAAACACAATGAAATAAAAATAGGACAGCACGAGGGAAACACGGCGTCATGTTTACCACCGTGTTTCTGTAAGCCTCTAGATTTTTTGGTAAATATAAGAAAACCCTAAGAACCGGAAGTCAAACCGAAACCCTAAAGTTAACCTAGTTCTATGTTTAGTGTAGTGAATCTAGATCCGGCAATCTCGTGTTCTTAAACCTTAGACAACAAAATTAAGATAATTGTGGAAAATGGTTCGTAATAATATAAAAAACTTAAAAATATCAGATTTACAATTTTCTAGTGTCTTTTAGATCCGAACGGGATCAGTTTTTAAAAATCATGCCCCGGTGCATCGAATGGTGAAAATATTTCGACAACACCAATAGACTCGTAAAAATATAATGTTTTCAAAAATATCAGTTTTAGAATTTTTCGGTAACTAAAAATATCAGATAAAGGCCGTTTACGCGTATTTTATTTACTACCGGTATCTTAATTGTCTAGTTTACTATTCATAATACTTTTCTACTATTCATTACTATTCATCTATCTCTACTTTTTCTTACACACTACCATACCTATATCTTATAATTTACCTTCCCCATACAACTTTAATCACATCACACTTTACACATCACTTCTTTTTGTTACAAAACAACAAAATAAATCATTTTCTCCCTCCTCTACAAAGCGAACCGGCACCCCCTCTCTCTCTATCAATCTCAATTTAATTTCTTTTCCAATTTATTTAATCACATCTAATTTCCACTCCAAAACCCTATAAATACCCCATTCCTCCTTTATTCTTTCACGCAACTCATTTCCTACTAAAACTCTACCAAAATCACTCCATAAAATCTCTCTCTTAAATACTCTTCCCAAATCCTCTCTTCTCTCCATAAAACCATCTCCCACATATTACTATAAACAATTTTATTCCTCTTCAACAAACACATAATCTTAGGTAAAAGTTTCTTTCACATATTCATAATATTCATACAACTTAGCATGAGCTTAGTATATGTTTTTTAGACTCATGAGAGTTAAAGAAGCAACAATATGTTCATGTTCCTATTTTACATTATGTTATTATTGTTATTATGTTATTGTTATTATTGTTATTATGTATATATATTTCTTTAGAGCATATAAGTTCACTTGTTATTTATTTACTTTTAAGTTATGTAATTTATTTATTTCATGCTATTATTAAGACTAGTTTTTCTAGTCTTAGACTTGTCCTCATCAAGTCAAAATAATTTTCTTTCTTTTCTTTTCTTTTTAGGACTAGTCACTTTTTAGTCCCAGGATACCTTCATGAAGCTAAGGTTCCTAATACTTAACTTTACTATTATGCTCTTATTACATTTATCCTATTATGTTGTTTTTCTCATAGTTACATATTCTCATTCATACATGAACATGTTTGATATTATCTCAATAACTATGAAAAGAGTTTTCTTAAGTAAAGAAAAATAATAAATCTCTTTAAAAATAGATATTTGTCATGTAAGAAATGATTTTCCCATAAAAACACAAAGTTTTATCTTAACAAATCTTTTCACAGTTAGAAAAAGCTCATCACAAGTTTCTAATAATAATATTACATGGATTTCATCCAAGTATACATAGAGTAAAATATCACATACTCTCTTTTTAAAACCAAGAAAATAGGAAAGTTTCTTTAAAAATTAATATTACTAAATCATTGTTCAATAAAGGTTTTCTTAAACTCATTTATCGAAGTTTTCTACCAACACTCTAAAATATTAAGGTCTAGACAAGTTTTACAAAATTACAAAAGAACAACCTTTCTAAAGATAGGCTTTACTTAGGAAATAAAAATAAATAACTTATAAGATCATTGATATTATTTATCTAAAGTGGATCTAACTTTAGAAAAACTTTAAAACACATAGCCAAGAAATATTTAGGAAATTACATTTTCTAGCCATTAGAAATAAAGTTGTAGGAATCTTAAAAGATAAAAATTACTTTTTGAAATTTAATTATCTCAATAACTAAGAAATGGAGTTAAAATAAGGAAATACTAACTTATGATAATTTAGGAAATTTTACAAACAAAACTAATTTCTTTTCAAGTCTTAGCATAATCTCACTTTAAGGCACATTGTTTTACAAAAAAAAAAAAAAAAAAAAGTCATTGTTGAGACAACACCACTAAATTCATGCAAATAATTTGAGTCTATAATATATAAATATAAAGGATTTTTCAACCAAAAAATATCTATATTTTTTGTACAAAGATTTTTGGATAGAGAAAAGTTTGAAAACTTGAGTTTTGAAATCAGGAAATTTCGTATCAATTCTTTCATCACTATTCCGAGACTCAAATGACTTCTTTTTATAAAAATAACCTTAGAAATAGATAGATCTTTTCGAGTAGTAGAAATCGGTATATAATAACGAAATTTCAAGTTAAAATGAGTAAGTTATGGCCATTTTAAGTTGGGATTTGCATTCGTACGATTTTTGACGAATTCAATAAGATAAGAAAGAGAAATTGAGTAGATCTTTGATGAAATACTCACTTCGGGTATATATTTTGTTTAGGTATTGAGGACCAAGATCTTTTTTTCCCCGATGATTACTTTGACTCATAGAAGATCGCTATGGACGAGTGAGTTTCCTTTATGTTTATGTATTCGCGCATGTGCTTGTAGAATAAAGCACTAGATGTTAGGAAAAGATAAAATTGATATGCATACGGGTTATTATGGGAGTTATGTATGTGAATTGTTATATGCGATCAATGAACGATAAGTATATCGAAACCCGATCTGTTATTGATATAATTGTTTTTATATATGTATTGCTATGTGTACAATTATTGTTTGATCGCTTTAAATAAATTAATGTCAGATTTGATTTCCCATAAATAAATTGCTCATGCATATCACTTAGAATATCATTTTGAAATTTTGCTACTACTCCTCAGCATGGGACCAGAAAGGTAAGCTGCCTAGCTACATTTTGATGATTTAGGACGTTCGAGGAATACGGCCTCAAGTTGTAGCCGAGCCAAATCGATTGCTTTGGTTATGAAACTCCCGAGGACTAGTAGTATGGTTCGTTGGAACCCCAAGACGTGCGCAAACTTTTAAGGAAGTCGTTTGGGGCCCAGTTCAAATCATTTCCTAACCACTAATGGAGAGGTAAATCCATCACACATACGAAACCGGATAGTTGTTGTACTGTTTGATCATATGGTTGTTGCATTTCATATGCTTGTTTAATAAACTTGGTTGAATGCCTGTTATAAGTACTTTTGTGTAAGAAATATCTCACTAAACTAGTTATGCTTATGCCCCTATAGACTTTTAATATTGCAGGATTATCATTTTGCACCCGAGATCATCTTGATCATCAGGGTAGAATCTTTATTTTGGAAAGCTTTTGGAGGAACTCTATTTTGAAGTCTTAGAGTAGATTTCTTCTAAAATTTTCTAGCTTTGGTTATTTATCTCAGTAAGACCATGTTGTTATGGAAATTATCAAGCAAATGCCCCTTAGAAATTGTAAGATGTTATATTTTAATGTTATATTTTAATGATATATGTTAAGTGTTATTTTGCATATTTCGCAGCTAATATCTTAAAATGCATTACTCCACCGGTCTCTATTTGATGTGAATGTAAGCTTTGTACCGATGTGGAAGCTTTCGAGTGACTAAGGTAGTCATTCTTAGGTTTTAATATTGTGTACGGTGGGCTCTTACGTTTAGGGTACCCGTTTGTGCGTGAAAGTTTCTCTCAGAAAAAAAACGTGAAGAAAATTTATAAAATGTAGAAAAACATGGTGGAAACACGAGGTCATGTTTTCCACGTACTTCTTACTGTGTTCCACAATGAAAAAAATCGCTGAGAAACATGGTGGCATACATCCAGCCATGCTTCTCCGTGTTACTCTCTACTCGCGATACTGTTTCATAAATTGATCATAACTTTTTCGTTCGAACTCGGATCGATGTGATTCAAGAGGCTTTGAAGAGCTTAAAGAGGGATCTAAAATTCCATGATTTAATTTTTTGAAAATTTTAAATGTATTAAGGCCTAAATTTCGTTTGTTTTAGGTTGTTATGTAAATAAACAAAGTTGAAAACTTGTTTTATTAGTTAAGTGTATATAATTAAGTATAAAATGAATCTTTTTGAGCTAAAAGGAATTAGATTGATTAAGTTTAGTCAACTTAACCTAGTAATTGAACTAAATGATTAAGTCTGTACAACTTGGGTACAACAAGCAAGATAAATGGATTAAAGATGGTTAGTCATAAACTTATTTGAATCTCGATTATGAACAATTATTAGACCTTGATTTGGAAACGGATAACAAGCTCAGGTTGACCAACAGGTACGTAGTAATTTGCGTGTTGCTTGCTAGGTTAGTTGTAATAACCAGACTAAAACTTAAACTCGGTTAAAATGAGTGTTGGTTACTGTTTGGCCGCTTACTCCAGGAGTGGCACCCTCGGATGGGGTTGCGAGTCTGATCATAACTTCGGGATTATGTGGTAGTAGTAGGCATTTAGGCCCCCATATAGTACATAGTAAGGACAAGTAGGTGGTCGATAGGAGAGATTCCGAAATCTAACGGTCAATTAGGTGCTAGAGAGAAGTTGCAATGGAGTTATGCAGGAGTGTGGGCTCTTGCATAAAGCATTACAGTGGAACGTGCTCATTGATGGCTGTTTGTGAGGGGTTGAACCGTACAAGACTACTTATTTCTTTTCTTTCCGGTAAGTACTAGGGATTTATCGAACCCCCCTCTTCGGTACGTGATCCGCTAAGGGAACCTTACCCCATTTGTTTGTATTTCTAAGACACTGGGAATACTTATTTGTTGACTTAAAATTTATTAAACTTAAATTGTGCTTGTTGCATTAGCCTAAGCGTGTATGACATGCGAGTATGTACTTGATTACTGATGTACTATGCTTCGCCGCTCACGTTATATTATTTTAGGTACCGATGAGGACTAGTATGTGGATCTCCACTATGACTTTATGAGATATGGGAATGATGGATACGAAGAGTAGTTCTGATGAGTTGGATATTGAAAGGGGACTTTGAAAGAAAAAAACTAATTAAATGTTTGTTGTTTCATTTTTAAGGATGTTTGTAAATCCTTAACTTTATTATTGTTATTTTTTTACCATTAGGCCGAATGTCAAACTTGTTTTCGGGTTGAGCTTAGCTCCCCACTTATGATTATTATCTTAAAATGTTTTGAACTTTAAAATCTTCGTTTCACTCTTTCTTATGGAACTTTTATGCTTATTGATACAAGATGGTTTCTAAAATACTTATAAATTCTCTTGACCTCGATATAGTTTTACTAAAGGGTATAAACATGATTTCTTAGTTAAAATGTGACTAGAAAATCACATAGATATCGGAAGCCTTACACATGTCACTTGGAGGTGATGTGTGCGGCGAAACAACCTTATCCTTAAGCACCCTAAAGGTCGGGTCGTTTCAAAAACAGTATCTGGCCTTTTGGTGCTAAGATATTTTTAAGTTAATTAGCTCATTCAAGTAAATGTTACACCTTATTGGCCCAAGAAAAAAGAAGTAAATATTACACCTTTTTGTTTACAAATCTCCCACAAGGTGGGCTTAATTTATGACCCGCCCCAACCCGCTCTACTAGGACTAATACTTAGACCGGGTCTGAACTAGGATGGATCTATAAATAAGCATGGTTTGTTTTGAACCGGGAATTGAATCAAAATCGTCAACTGCGGTTCTAGAACTAGAACCGAAGCAATTAACTGTTCCAGAATCGGCTATGGAACTATCGGTTTGACGGTTTCTAGGTGGTTCTTCAGATTAGAACCGGTGGATCCAGTAATTCCATCTGGTTCCATTAAAAGAAAAGAAAAAAGAAAAAATAATATTAAATATACAATTATTAATATTTAAATTATTTCATATAAATAGTAAAATTTATTACTTATTCACAATGTTTAATATGTTATTATCAGCAATACAAATAAACATAATTTGAAATTATATATAATTAGTTTAAATAAACTTCTCCTAAAAGAAAAATTCATTTTCTTAATAATGTGAGACTATTTTTTGCATTGTAATTTTCATTTTATCTTCTAAATTATTTTACAATATCATAATACTAACTATAATTGATATTGAATGTGTTTGTATACATATAAATGTACATCATAAATAAATTTTAAATTTTTTGGTTAAATGATTTAATCTTTTTAGATCCAATAATTATTTTGATTTTAAAATTTTTTATTAAAAATTAAAAATTAATTTTTAAAAGGACGATTCCACAGTTCCAAAACCTGAACCGGGAACCGGTGGTTTCATAGAATTGGACCGGAACCATTGGAGATGGTTCTAGTTTTGGTTCTAGTTTGATTTGATTCCAAAACCGTGACGATATTTAGATGGATCCATCCGGCAATTGATTTATCCAGTTCAAGGGAAAAAAGTTAAAAAAGAAAAAATTAAAATAAAAAACTAATGAAAATTTCTCAAAAGGTAAATAACTTTAATATTTAGATTATTTTCTATATGATTAGAAATAAATTATTATTTATACATAATATTTAATGCATTTTTGATAACAACATAAATAATAAATGTACTTTAAAAACATGTTTGGTTTACTCAATGTAGAATTCTGACAAATAAACAATCTCACATGGTTAATAATTAATATCATAATTAAAATAAGATGGGTTAAAGGCTATATTGTTCCATTTTTATTTTAAGTTTAAAATAAATTTTTATGTTATTGAAAAAGAAAATATAAAGGTCTGATTTAGGGCGGGTCGGACTCTTCATTTCTTGAACCAGGACCCATGTCATGTCATGAGGCTGGCAATTTGGCACATTATTTGACTATCTCAACATAAATGACATAATTATAAGCAAGTTTATATGAGTAAAATTTGATATAATTAATAAAAGGATTAAATTTATTCTCATTTACAAAACATGTGCACATATGATTTTAGTGTCAAAATTTGTTTATAAATCCATTTAATAAACAGCTCCATGATTTTCTTAAAATTAAGAATTCTGATATTTACAGTTTAATTTTATATTTTATTGCTTTCTTACTCTAATTTTTGTAATTAATATTAAGCAAATTGAAGATGATATTGGGAACGTGATTTTTAATTAAAAAAAAAAGCTACAATATATCTATTTTACATTTTTTTTAACTGTAAACAGTTTCCATTTGGATATGAAATATGTTTTATTAAACGGGTCCGGACTACCGTACCGCCTCCGTTCTCAAACATGATTAAATAGATTTTCTATTAAACCATGCAAGAGCAGGACTTCGAAGTAAATCCTACTTTTACCAAAACAATCATAAAACCTGTGCATTATTGATCTCCCAAGTTTGTTTTCTCTAACATGAAGAGGATTTATGAGATTAGAAACTTGTCTCGTACTAGAAAATTTGTCTGCCAACGTTTGATGAACACATACTTCCCCATCCTCATATGTGCATTAGTTGTAGTTAAACCAGCATACACGGCAGCTGAAACCATTATCGACTGCAATTCCTCAGATGAAGATAAAGCCCATGGAATGCTCATACAATGCTCCAATGGAGACCAAGAAATCAAATCTCGCTCCGAAGAGCCTAGCACCCACACATGTACTTGCATCTTTCATAAAAAATTTACCCTGCAACAATTTCTCATCACTTCTGGACCTAAGTTTGTTCGTCTTTACTTCACTCAGCATCCAGAGTTCAGCACATCAAAAGCACAATTTGCCATCATGCTTGGAAAGTATACTCTCCTTCAGACCTACAACTATTCTTACCAACCTACCCTTCATCAAAAGACTACATCAGTCGAGAGTTCATTATAAGCATGGATAGCTCCGTGCTAAATATGACATTTATACCATTCCCAAATTCTTCCGATACCTATGCTTTTGTTAATAAGATCGAAGCTGTCTCTATTCCCATGGATCTTTATATCCGCAATATTCAAGTTCCTCTTGTCGGAAGGCAGCCTTTGCAATCCTATACTGGTGACCGGATGGCACTACAGACTATATACAGGGTAAATGTTGGCGGTCCAACCATTTCTCCAGAACATGACAGCAGCATGTCTCGCTCATGGATGGCCGATGGTGGCTATTTCATTGATTATGCAGGAAATGATAAAAAAATTGAGGCTGAAGTTGATATCAAGTATTCTGCAGAAGTACCGCATATACAGCACCCAAAAAGGTGTATTCTACAGCTAGAGTGCTCCCAGATATGTTCTCATCCCCTGGTAATGTTATTACCCAAGGAAATTTAAGCTGGTCATTCCAAGTCGAATCAGGATTCTATTATCTCGTCAGGTTGCACTTCTGCGAGATTAGGAAAGACGGTTTCTGGTTTAATGGAAGTTATTTCCAGATTTACATTAACAATAGAATGGCTGAAGATCATGCAGATGTCATTAGCTGGAGCGGGGAGACTGGCGTACCTGTCTATAAAGACTATATTGTTGAGAGTTCCACGCACAATCAGACTGAAGAGTCTCTACTGATATCCCTGCATGTTGACACCGAGGTGGAGCAAATTTTGCCTCGGCAAGTTTGAATGGATTAGAAATTTTCAAATTACCTGACTCTAGGTACAATTTTGCAGGGATTTTACCGTTTGGAACAGAAACTTCCCATATAGAACCTTCCATGACACTTCATAAGATCATAATTGCTTTGGTGTTGGTGGCATTCTTGGTGGCATTCGTGATTCCCTTCTGCGCTTTGTTGTGCATCAAGGCACTCCGATTTCCAATTTGGTTCCTTTACCTTAAAGTAAAGTTGAGGAGGCCTAGTCAACAATTAGATGGTTGCCAACGATTCTCACTTACCATGAAGTTGGCAACCGATAATTTTTCAGACACTTTTCTCATAGGAGCAGGTGGATTTGGAAAAGTGTACAAGGGCTTCTTGGAGGATGGCGCTCCTGTTGCCATAAAGCGCAAATCCTAATTCACATCAAGGCTTACATGAGTTTCAAACAGAGATATCAATGCTCTCCAAGCTGCGTCATCGCCATCTTGTTTCCCTAATTGGTTATTGCATGGAAGGTAAAGAAATGATACTTGTATACAAGTTTATGAGGCATGGTACCTTATGACCATCTCTACAAGTCCCAAAATCCTCCACTTCATGGATTCAAAGGCTCAAAATTTGCATTGGTGCAGCTAAAGGATTGCATTACCTTCACACAGGATCAAAGCAAACAATCATCCACCGCGATGTCAAAAGCACAAACATATTGTTGGATAATGAGTGGGAAGCCAAAGTTTCTGATTTCGGCTTATCAAAAATTGGGCCTGACATGATCAACCAATCCCATACTCATGTAAGCACCATGGTGAAAGGAAGTATTGGATATCTAGATCCTGAGTATTACCGCCGCATGAAACTAACAGAGAAATCTGATGTATATTCCTTTGGGTGGTTCTGTTTGAGGTGCTATGTGGGAAACCAGCCATATTACCTATAGAAGAACACGAAGATGAAGCAATTAATCTAGCTGCATTGGCTCTTAAAACTTATCGGGAAGGTACATGGGATCAAATAGTTGATCCTTTCCTCAGAGGAAAGATTGAACCAAAATGCTTTACGACATTTACAAATGTTGCAAAGTGGTGTTTAGCTGATAAAGGGTGTGAGAGACCATCAATGGGTGAAGTGCTCGGCAATTTGGAGTTGGCTTTGCAACAACAGCGCTATGCTAATACGTGCCGTCATTCACGCAGCACAGTCTGTGCTGTAAATTCAGACACCATAATAGATCATAACGTTATTGTAGGCACGAGCAATTCAGATCAGCATTTGGGGATAGAGTTTTCTGAAATTCTTCATCCTAATGCACGGTGACTGAAAGGTTTTATTCTCTGTCTAGATGTTGAATATGTCAAGGACTAAAATAGTTTCAACTTAGTAAGAGTTTTAAGAGGAGGATTTACATGCCATGTGAAATCTCGGAATTTGGAGTTGTGATATAGCTGTAGGTAAAATGGTACATAATTTCCTCAACATTGAAATTAATTATTCTAGTTAGGTCTTTTTTTTTTTTTAAATGTCTGTACCCTGTGTTGGATGTGAGTGTATTAAAATCCAGTTTTATAAGGCAATTTTTTATTATACAAGGAAAAAAAAATCCATATCTTTTCCTAATTTTGAATAAGTAAAATGAAAGTAAAAAAAAAAAAAAAAAAAACGTCGCTTCATGACTTTCAAGACTTAGAAATTCATTTTTATTTTATTTTATTTATTTATTTTACCGATTCAAGATTCTCAAGAATTGAAAGTGACAACCCTGACTTTTGACAGGCCAAACAGATGTATGTTTGTGACTGCAGTTGCAACAAGTGCCGTGGAAGGTGGAAGACATTGCTTATGTTATTAGTCTTTAGAGTTACAAGACAAGATCTCTTGACTCAAGCAATTCTGGAGAAAGCGAGTACTCCTGCATCAATTCCTTGATGTCTACTTCTCAGTATTTTCTTAAACTGTTTTTCTCTGCAAGATATTTTGTTTCTCCCCTCTTTTGTGTGGATTTGGCCTTTTGTGTGGATTTGGTTCACCATGGATCAAATATAATACTCCAGTGGATGAGAAAACGACTTAGTAGAAAAAAGGTCACGTTATCTATGGTCATTTTGCCTCCAAATAGTAAAAGAATTAGCAATATAAGGAAAGTTAGAATTGATCATAGAATAACATTACTATGAAAATAAGCATTATGGAACTTTTTGGTACAGGAGAGTCAGGATTTCAATTTGATTCATAATTTTTCTAAATTCATATTTCTGATAAGATTGATTTCATTCAGGATTTCATAGCACCCTTTTGTCGCAATATATTGGAAAACTTGCTCTGGTTATTATATGCGAAAAATTTCATATTTTTCTTTGTTTCGACAATTCGTTTCATCATGCAACTTGCCTCAACATTTCCATATTCTTTCATGGATATTTCAAAACAGTATTTGGCCTTTTGGTGATGTGATATTTTAAACTTACCTGTACGTGTATGAACAAACAACCTTATCCCCCAAACAAGACTCAAAGCTACATTTCTCTGCCCAAGGTGATGTTACACATTCTATTGACTGTCAAGTAGTAATATAATGCCCACACCAATTATACAAATTTATGTCCAAAAATACATGAAATGCAAAAGCAGGATTTTGAACCAAACCTACTCTACTATTAAGAATCTTGTAACCTCTGTATTATTGATCTCCCAAGCTTGTTCTCTCAACCATGAAGAGGAATTGTGAGATTCACAACTTGTCACATCCGCGAAAACTTGATTGCCATCACTTGATGAACGCGATCTTCATTTTTCTCCTTTGTGCATTACTAGTAGTTAAAGCAGCTTATCTAGCAGTTGAAACTACCTTCAAATGCAAATCCTTAGATGAAAAAGTTCAAAAAAAAGTACATAAATATATATTATACAAAAATAATTATCAAAATATTGATATAAAATTACATTTTAATCAATCACTTGTACAATAAGCAATTTAGCAAAAGTGCTATAAGACTATTTATGTGTGTTTCATATAAATTGCATATGATGTATGCCTATATATAAATTGCATGTCTTATATACAATTGATGTGTAAATCTATAAATCGCGTTCAATAAAACGGGATTTAGGGTTGGTAATTTAGTAATTATTTTTATATGATTTGTATTTATGTAATTTTTATTTGGGCTGTCGGTAAACATACCATTTTTTCTCTTTTTAAAACCAAATGATTTTTATATAAGAATTTTTCATGTTATTTAATTTAGAACATCTTTTCCTTCTTTAATTTTCTTAAAAAAAAAAGAGAAAAAGAAAAGACAGGCTAATATACATAAGGTACGAGGAGATGAAAATTAATGACATTAAATATAAAAACAGAATGAAAGAAAACTACTAATACTTATATTTATATTTATATTTTTTATTAAATATAAAAATAAATTTTCATTCCTTTTATGGTCGGCCGTGATACATATATGGTTATCCAAGTCAAACCGTCATAGTTCTTTTCTTCAAGAGAACGTCTATTTTATTTAAGAAAAATGTCCCACTTTACGTCTTTTAGTTTTTATTTTTTAATTTTGGAAAGCCCTAAATTCTACGTATTGTGTTCTTAAATTGATAAATCTTAAACTAATGGAAAATGTCCACTTATTATTTTTTTCAAAATATAAGGAGTAGTGTATCTAATGTGAGAAAAACTTATGAAATAAAGAGTTAATATGACAAATGATACATGAACTTTAATAAAATAGGTAATTAGCTACCTAAATTTTGAAATTAATAAATTTATTATCTGTGTTTTTAAATTAATAAATTTAGTATTTAAAAAACTTTTCGCGCACGTCAACGGGATTTGCTATTTGATTGGGAGGGAACAAAAAAAAAAAACGTCTTTTCTTTTTTTAATGGATGGTAAAAAATGACAAGATTCACGTTAATAACAAAATTCACATGCCACACGGATTAAAAGGTCTAAAACAATAAAGCAAATAAGTTAATAACAAGGAATAATTAAAACACATATAAACATACATTTTTTTACATTAATTTTTAATATGTTGTTTTTCACAGAGGCATCTGCAATCAGCAAATACAACATGTTAAACACACTTGCATCCTCTTAAACGCTGACACGCTACAAAGTATCTGGTCTGGTAGGGATGCAATCGCATCGGCTATTAATGGGTTTCCGACCTGTCCAACCCGATGAAAACCCTATAGGGTTCAGGTTTGGACATAGATAAAAAACCTTATAGGGAATTAGGGTCAGGTTTGGATACTACTAAAACCCGATAGATACCCACCCGACCCGTTGGTTTTAGTAAAAAAAAAAATTATAATATAAATGCATTTACTAAATATAAACATGGCAACAGACTAAATTTTAAAACAGGTTGACAAAGAAAAAGTGAATTGCTATATTATTAGACTATTATTTTATCGGCCTAAATTTGTTGAGTCCATTGAAAAAAACAAACGATTAGCAAGGCAGGTTCAAGTTGATAATTAAGCGGATGGTCGGACAGGTAATCGGGTTGATAGTCAAGTGGATAATTGGACGGGTGGTGAGTTTTAGAGTAAACCTTGTAGGATGTGTTTAGATATAGAAGGAAAACCCTATAGGGTTATAGAGTTAGGTTTGGTATGTCCTATAGTGTAGGGGGTTTGAGTTTGGGTTTATATGACCTACTCGAAACCCAACCTGATTGCATTCTTATGTGTCTACCATGTCTATTTTCATCGATTTGGCATATTCTTTGACATAGACATGGGCACTGAGTCCAAAAAAAAGGGTCTGGACCTGCTCGATCACAGGATTAGTGTAAAGTGACCTAAAAACTGGCTCGTTGTGAACCACCTGTCAATTTATAGGTTGGTTTATGACCACTAAGTCAACTAATAATTATAAAAAAAAAAATAGAAAAAAATTATAAAATAATCTTCTTAAAAGATGGCAAGGAAATTTGAAAAAAATATTTAAATTAAATTTTAAAAATAACTTGTACGAGAATAATAGCCTTTAGCCTATTTATTGGAAGTAAGGCTATGTTAAAAAAAAAAAAATGACCGAACCACAAGTTTGGTTATTTTTTGAAATAGTTCGGTTCATGGTTTGGTGAACAGTAAACATTTCATGGATCGATTCGACACCTATCCTGAACATAGTTTGAAACGAACCTAACATTTTACATATTAAAAAAAAGAAATTCAAACATATTTTTAATTATTTTATTAAAAAATATGTATTCTTATTTAAATATATATCATTCATGAGAATGAAATTAAATCGGTATGTCATATTCAATTATTATTGTGTATCTACAAGTAAATTAAATTTTAAGTTTTACCTTCTCTTGTTTGAACTTTTTTTTTTTTTTTTTTTTTTTAATTTGTTTACTAATTAGCTCACTTCTATTACTTGGCCACTTATTGGTTTAGATAATTGATAATGTGTTGATTAGAAGTGTAATAAATTGAAATTTGCATCTCATATTAGAATGACGTATTTAAATTTTTTTAGTCTAGTATATTATGATTGTTCAAGATAATTTAAGAGAATGAGATAAATATATGGTTATAGTTTTAAGATGGATGAAATCTCTTTCCACTACAAGTTTTATATATTCATTTAGGAAAATATATAATTCCAAATATTATTGTTTGTAGTTGTATTAGTGATAAAAAAATGTGATTGAAACCTCTTGATAGAATGTATTTTTATTTTTCAAATAAAAAATGGTTCAAACCGCAAATTGAACCAATTAAGTTGCTTGTTTTTTTTATTTAAAAAATTATAAACCAAATTGTATGATTAGGTTTGGATTTAAAAGTAAAACCATACTATAATACACAGTTCAAAGGCAAACCGCACCAAACCATACCACATCTACTCCTAGTTGGAACTATTGTTGAAGATGTGCATTTATATGTACACAAGTACATCCACTTTCACTTGTCAAGTCAGAAGTGTAGGACTAGAAAATACTCAAGATACGAAAATTCTCACAAAGTGATGCAGCATACAAGCGAATGGATATCACAAATCATTGAATCGCACACGATTACCGGTTTGAGATATTCAAAAGCCTAAAGAATTCTAAGAAATCTAGGCAATTGCATCAAATTTCAAGATCTAAAACAAAAGATTTGAACTTTGGGGATAAAGAGCAACGCAAGCTCTGAGAAAAGTGTTTAAATGTCAATAGATAATTTCCTCTCACGTGCCCTAGACTTACAATATAAAAGAAGCAAGAAAAGAAACTTAAAAGACACAAAACAAATAAAAGTTGTCGCATAATATAAGCCGGCGACCTATAGGTCTATGCTGGTAGCTTATAGGATAAAGGTCGACGGTGTTGAAGACGACCTTAAAGATTTTGATTCTATTCACTTTCAAATTCGGCTAAAGGCTGGCAGTGTAAATTCAATACTAGCGGTGTAAATTTAAAGCCGGCAATGTAGTATGACAGCCTTCAACACATCAACTTGTTCTTCCGCCCTATTCGATGCTACTCTCTAAGTAGTTATGGTCCATATATCTATGTTATAAAAAATTCTCAAAATAGAATTAAAATATTATATCAAAAGAAAGATCATAAGTTAAACTTAGTATAGAGAAATTACTCATTATTAGTCATCACATAAGACAAGACAATGTGTTTTATAAGCAAATTGTCAAAAAATTATACAATATATGCAAAATATTTTCATCAAAATAATTTCTTTGGACATGTACATATAGCTTAACACGAAGTTAACATAGGAAGTGTAAGTGACTTTAGCACATATAGGTTATGAATATCGGTAGCAATGATTCAATAGATTAAGAAGGTCTAGATTAAGTGGGAGTGGTATGAGATTAATAGGGCATCCAGGTCGATAACTTAGTACAACTTTATGGGGACTCAATCCAGTAGACTAATTATTTGAGCTACTGTAAGCAAGTTCTACTAGAAGGATATGATCCCAAATAGATAAATGGTCACCAACCAAACTCCAACAAAGCACATAAACCCTATTAAGTACTTTAGTTTCACCATTAGCCTAAAAGTGGAATGTAGACAAAAGATGTAATTTTCGACTTAGCATTATCCCGAATGTCTTCTAAAGAAAACTCACAATTGTGGCATCCTTGTGTAATATTATAACTTTTGGTGACCTATTTAACCGAACAAACTACAAGAATGACAATTTTGGCATATGATAGATATTGTAATCATAGAACCATATCATGTTTCTTAGATGCCAGTGGAAAGCCTAACACATGGTCAGTATCTTGTTTTTTTAACTTTGCATTTTCAATGGGATTCATCCTATAAAGTAGTAAATTAGGCTAAGGTGGTCTAAGATATAAGTTTATAGTTGATTGAACATCAAGCATTGGAGGTAATCTATAAGGAATTTCTTCAAGAATATAATTTTATAATTCCTTAACTAAAGGTTTTACTTTCATGTGTAAGTCTGATCATATGATAGGTAATAACTCCTTGACCGCTCCAACCTCTAAGGTGTTCAATTCGCTTTTCTCATTCATGAAGGGGTTTCTCTTATTCTATTTTACTAATTAATCCCTTGTTAGTACTTAGCTTAAGATGTTTAGGTAATGAAAGACTAAGCTTAATTTCATTCTATCATGCATGAACACATTAGTGTTAATCCTACCATAATGAACAAATCTCGGTCATACATCCAAGATCTCTCTAAAAGAACATGGATGATATCCATGAGTACTACGTCACACCAGATTTTATCTAAGTTGTGGCAAAGTGTAAAGGGACTAAAAACCTTTAAGTGGCTTGCAATGTGTTCTTGTTAACCTAAATTACTTTATGAGGGTAATGATGTGATTCAGACTTAAGACCTAGTTTAGACATAGTAACTTGTGAAACAACATTCATGTTACTACCTACATCAATAACTGCCTTATAATAGTGATCATTACACTTATGTGGGTATGGAAAATGCTATTGTGCCTCAATCGTCCTCTTCTTTAAGTTAGGTAATAGATACCTAACATATTCAAGTTGCCTTCATCACAATTTAAGGCAATGTCGTCATCATCACTAGTACCCTCTTCTATAATGTTTCAGCTCCCACAACCATCATTCTTTAACAATCTCTCCTTTTCTTACATAGAGAATATTAGATGGACACTCATAAGAAAAATGACCATGACTATGACACTTAAACATCTCAATTGGAATTAGCCTTGAACCTCCATAGCAATACTCTTACCCTTGGTGTTTCTATCCTGAGGCACAGTAAGATTACTAGGTTTAGGTGCTGTAGGCATACTACTAGTGAATTCGCTAGCTTTTTTATCTATTGTTACGACTAAAGATTTGCTCCTCATCTTGAGATCTATACCTTCTTTGTGGTCTCAATCAATTTTCAATCTCTATGACTTGCTGGAAAGTTTGTTAAAGGTTTCATTATAGTAAGGATGAGGCTTTGTCCTAATATCATGTCATAGGTCATTTTTAAATGTATATAGTATCAATTTAGACATCTAAAAGTCATCATGCTTAATCAAAAGCTCATTGAAATAGCCATGAATTTCTAATTTACATTTTATAAATGTGTTGAAATTACATATGATTTTGAAATTTAATATATGTGAATTATGTTGATGCATGAACAATATAATTAGTGCATGTGTTGAATATGTGTCATTTTGTGTGTGTGTAGTGCAATGAAATTAATATTATTGTATTATATATTAATGTGTGCATAGTGTAATGAATGTGTATGTCTTTTGTAAATTAATATGTGTGTGTTATGCTTAGAATTTGTCAAAACAACTTTTGAATTATCTAAGAAAATTATTGACAGAGTTTACAAAGTTTAAGCCTGATTTTTAAGCCCAAATTAAACTCAAATGTATTCCAAATTAAGCCAAATTAACCCTAAGTCAAATATACCCTAAATTCAAACTTTGATTAGTATTGACCTCAATTTGGATTAATTAGGGACTCTTTTTGGCAGCCCAATTTTCCATACGAATTTCCTTTTTTCTTTTTCCTTCTCCATTCTTATTTTATCAAACCATAAGCCCTAAACCAAAAACCAAAATCAAGCTTTGGAATCAACAATTTCACCAATCAAAGCCTATTCATGTAAGTTAAATGCAAGCATAATCTTTTTTTTTATTTCCTATCTTGTGTTTTGGATATAAAACTTATGGTAAGATGAGTAAATGCCAATTGAGTTGATTGATTTATGTATTGATATATGTTAGGTTATGCTTTGTTATTGTGTAGCTTAGTGAAGTGTTAGGGAAGTTGTAAGGAGTGTTGATGAGTAGTGGAACTAAATTGAGTGGTTCAAGTGGAATTGAAATGTAATTGGTGTTTGAATGTTATAGTTGGGTGTTTGATGATTAGAAGTAGGGTTTGTGTTGTTTGGATGATGTTTAGAACATATAACAAGTTTTGGAAGCTTAGAATAAGTTTGGAGGATTTTTGAAATGAATAGTTTTTGTAAAGAAAACAGGGGAAGCAAAACATTTTCGAATAGGTCTGTTTTTGAGGTATGCTGGTATTTGGTACTTCAATGCCGCCGGCGTAGAGGCGGTTGAAGGTAATCAGAACCTATTTTCTTAAAGCCACTTGAAACACTGCCGACTTTCCCAAGGAAAGTTTATCAGTGTTTATTTTTCGAAACGTACGCTGGCTATTAGGGTTCCAACGCTGCCGACTTAGTGGCGGTGTGAAATGAGAACAGAATCATAATTTTTAACACCAGGCTTAAGGCCGGTGGTGTAGGATCCAAAGCTGTCAATATACATGGATACGTTACCGGTGTTGGAGGTATCTACGAGTGTAGACCAATCCCATGGAACTCTCGAAAAATTTTTAGAAATTGGTGTTGTAGTCTACATCGGCTCAAGGACGCCGGCGTAGACTGAAGACTACCGGCATATCCTTGAACGCTGCTAGTATTGGAAAGTGTTGAGTTTTAGTACATTGTGCACCGGTTCAACGTCGCAGGAGTTGAAGGCGGGCATGTCCCCTGCAATTTTTATTTTTCAAAAGCTTTCTTCAAAATTTCCCAAAGCTTGATATACGATCAATTGAATAATTGTTAAGTATTGTATGATATAATATGATGTTTAAATGCTCTGTTATGACTTTGTAATAATTTATTTAATTTCTTTGATTGATTATATTTAGAACTAGTTAATTAGTGCTTGAACTAAGTGGGAAATCCAATATTGTCTTGAATAGTGGTAGATTCTCGTTCGGCCAACCCCATTAGTTCTCGAGCTATCTCAGGTACGCGGTAACTTGCATGTTTCTTTGCTAGGATAAACATTACTTCAAGTTACTCTAAATTAAGAAAATTTAATAATTGATGAGTGTTGATTGTCTTTCACGCCGTTGAATCTGGTTCGGAGAGTGGCACCTTGCTCAGATTGGGGGCATGGTACTTTTCGTTATTGGATAGATTTATTTAGGAGATATAAGTACCGAGCTACTTATATCAACCCCTAAGCGTCGTGATGCGTTACTCAGGATCCCTAGTTATTACGGGCTATGCCGGAAGGTGGGGTGCCTAGTCTGTATGAGCAGTAGGGACCACTGAGGAGGTGGGCGTGATACTAGATCCTCGATGTCAGAGTTTGAATACTCCCATGATGTACTAACTAAATATTGAATAATAAATTATTGGTTGTTGCATTTTGCATTTAGCTTAAGCATGTGAATCACTTTGCATTTGTATTCGTTACTTGTATACTGGGCCATTGGCTCATATTTTAACCATTTCAAGTGATGAATCTGACAAGTTTTACACGAGTATGGGGTATGGAACTGATTTCGAGGATTTTCTTGACGATTTGGAGGACTAGAGATGACCTTAGACTTGATGGAATCCAAATTTTGTAATAGACTAGTTATGTTAGTCTTGTGATAGTATTTAAAGTTTTAGTTAGATTGTATATGTAATTTTGTTAAGGCTTGTAAGAAGCCTTTGGATGTAATATTTGTATATAATATGTACTTAGCTATGTATGACTTAAGTTTATTTATTTATTTTTTTTTTTGTGAAATATGTTAATGGAGTAGTATGTTTTATTAAAAGTTAAAAAGAAAAACTATGGTTTCTATTATATTAACTATGTGGAATTAGACTAACAATTCCTCAAATACTTCTTTTTAGACAACCTTACATATAATCTTACAGGTTATACGTGGTTGATGAACTGTTATCGCATTTTTAATTATAGGGTGGTAACGGGTCCTTACACTCATCAAACCTAACCATATATTCCTCAATAGTTTAATTTCGTTGCTTAAGATTAATGTACTGCTAGTAAAGTTTATCCATAGGATAGAGTGATGTATTTCTCCTTATGCTTAGTTTTCATCTTTATCCAATGCTTTATAGGTGGTTGGTCTTAATCGCAAAAGCTGTCATTCTACATTAGTCAAGTATAATTTGGTTTGACCTATTAATAACGTCTTAACAAAATGCACTCTATGATCCTCTGACATCTTATAGAAATCAAGATATTGTTCCATGGTAGTTATCAATCTATTGGGACTGCGGGTCAAGACTCTCACTTAATATGGGTGGATCAACCTTGATACGCCTAAGTAATATAATCAACATGATTATCATAGTATGGGTTTTCATAACTAGGCTCTATGTAATAATCTTCATTGAAATTCCTTTATGGAATGATAAAATGTGCCATGTCCACCCAATGAAAGTTTTGAACTCTATGGTTTCTATGTAGGTAACCTTTAGGAGGTGGGCCATCTATTAAGTTGTGATTCCTATCTAGCACTCAATTTGCAATTTTTTTTCACTATCATCATAACCATCATATAACCTAGTAGGTTTTTGGACATTTACACGATAAGAGTTCCTAGTTGGTGACTATGATCATTTAACTTAGCATTAATTTCATTCATCCTATGTATCATTTGCTTAAACATCTCAGCAATATTGTTCCCTTAGTTGAGTTACCTTTGAAAAAGATGTACCATGTACCTCTACTAATTTTCCCAGTGTTAGATATCTTTTTTTATTATTTTTTGAAAGTGTAGTGGGATAGGTTCGATCACAATGGTCATATGCATGTAGTGATACACATATCATTAGAGGAGTGATGTGAAAGCACACCCAGAGAATGCTTAAAAGTGAGAAGGTAGTCTTAGGAGCTCGAGCACACTAGTAACAAGTGGAGGAGCTACATAACATAACTCCACTAATCTAGAGAAAAAACTATGAGTTTTTCACTCTGGGCTCTATTTGATCTCTTGATGACGTTCGTTGGATCATATTGACTATCAACGGGTGAGATAGGTCCTCCTAATAATAAATTTCCCTATGGAAAGTGTCTTTAATGCATGTGCTCATTGAGAAATATTGAAAGTGGACAGGTTAGTTTGGTCTATTGTTCTCAGTTTTAAGCCCACTATGTCATATCTCTCTTAGTTATTCTAATTTTATGGACTTAGCTCTTTCGACCTTATCAACCTAAAAGTCAAAACCAAGGCATTGTTAGGTTATGAGACCTATAACCTAGATTTACCTTTTGCAAGAAAGGAAAAAAATATTTCTGTGGATTTTTCACTTGGTAGATAATAAAGAAAGATTTTTATCATTATTATACCCAAAATTGACACGGGCCTTAAAAGTCAAAATAATTGAAGAAAGAACAAGATATGTGAGTGGCAGAAAAGTAAACAGGAAAATAAATAAAACAAAAATTAAATATAGATAGCCAACGAAGTCACTGCATAAAGCAAGGATAATTTTAGTCTGACCTTGATATGGACTTTGTAATTCTTCATCTTCAGTAATCGAAGTTGTAACTTAAAATTCTCCGAAAAAAATATTATTCTCCAAAGATTAATGCCATTGAAGGATGAAATAAATCCTATATTCTTAAGTTGAATATCTCATTAATTTTGTTCGTCTCAACTCACATAGAAATTGTAATTCGCCTCAAACCGTTGTGAAACTCTTTAATTTATCGTCAATGATGTCCTAACTTATGGTCAACTTTTCCAGAAGAATTTTTGAAAGGATAAGAAAAATAATCGTCACTTTCGTAAGGAAGCTCGAGAAAATTCAACCCCGGCGAGTTGATGTAAGTTATGAAGGCTAAGATCAATCCAAGGAAACATCTTTATGATATTTCAAATAAATTAAAAACAAGTGGCCGAGGTTAATAGATGAAATATAAAGGAAACTGATCAATGGCCTTATACAACCAAGAAATTGATATAATAGGCTTGCAGCATTGGTAAAAATTAAGCCAAGATGAATACCAAAAAAGAACTTTACGATATTTTGAATAAAATTAAAAGCAAATGAACGAGATTAATCAACAAAATACAAAGGAAACTGATTGATGGTTTCTCACTACACCATGAAATTTATAATAATCTCTTACCATGATAAAAATTTGTGGTAGCCTTAAACTACCAATAAAAAGATTTAACCACATTTTTGAAAAGTGGATTTCTTTATTCAATATCCCAATCATTCTATTAAACACATGGCTATTTATAACAAAATGAAGGGCAGTCTTAAGATATAAATTTAATCCAACACTATTTATTTAGTCACCTAAAATGAAATAATAAAAAGATACCAATGAATCTAACCATATTTTATCAATATAATAGAGTGATAATATAAGGAGATAAGATAAAAGTAAATCTAACTTAAATAATTATCTAAATAAAATGATTAAATATAAAAACCTTGATGCCATCTGCATCTAATGTTGTTCCATCAACAATCTACAAGTATGACATTATTTTCATTGACTGATGACTATAACTATTCCACACGGAATACTACATCCAATGTATGTTTTTTCCACAACACCAATAAAGAAGACAGGCATTTGTTGGTAACTTGTCTCCGACCTGTTTGCCTCCACAAAATTGAAGTCCTATTCCGAGCTAGCGTCGTCTGTCAATGCATATATATTCCATTTTGGTAAAAAAAAGAAAAAAGGGAAAAAAAATAATGGGTATTAAATCCCAGATGATTCATAACTAATAAAATTTTAATAAATATAGTTAAACATAGGCATGGGCTGAGTCGAACGGTTGACTGGGCTTGATCTATCACGGATGAGTCATGGCCCTGCCCAACTGTACGGGTCATGACCCGCTAGCCAACCTGTCGGCTCGGCCGGTCAAAGCCGATTCAAAGCCTCAACCCGTCGACCTGACGAGTAGGGCAAATCAAAATAAAAAAAAATATAAAAAAATTTTAAAAATACAAGCAAAAAAAAAAAAGAAATAAATATTTAAACTCATTTTAATGTGAATAGATATTATTTATTATGAAATTATTTATTTCCTTCATTTGTTCAAATATGTTTTTTCAATCTAAGTGTGTGCACTCTAGAATAACTTTCTTATTAAAGTGTGCTTTCTTTAATAAATTTTGTTTGTTTTACACAAGTTTGTAATTTAAAAATTTCTATATCTCTATTGTATGATGATCTAATTATGTATTTTTTTATCAATATAAATTAAAAAATTTAAGATTTGAAAAAAAATTATTCATGGGTCAAAAGGCTAGGAACCAACCCTGAACCACTAGTTTGAATCGGTCCAGCCCGACCCATCATGTCCACGGGTCGGTTATGATTCAATCTTGGCTTGAATCGTGGCTCAGCGGTTTCGGTCCAGTTCAACCCGGTGCCCACCTCTAAATATAGTAGTAAAATGGATAGATTTCAAAACAATTATTATACAATTTGCACTGTCTATATATATATATATATACACACACACCAACGAATATTCTGCTCCACCAAAGACTATGAAAGATGAATGTGTTCCAATTTTACATTAATTAAAGGAAAGTTACCAATAAATAGGAAAATAACATTACTAAACATTATAACAAATGGAGGATTTTTAATGACATTACCATTTTCCTAACATTATAACATATTGAGTATTTTTACGAACTTTTTGGATAAGGAGAATTAGATTTTCCTCTCTCCTTTTTTTGTAAAGAAAAATTTTCTTAAATTCGTAAATTTCTAGTACGATTGCAATATCATTTAAAATTTCACATCATCGTTTTCATCACAAATCTAAGTATTAGCAAATTGCTCGATTATCATCCATAGAAGTTTCATTATTTTCTTCAATTTGTCTCAAGCTTTTCCATTTGTGCAGCTTGTCGCATAATTTCCTCAAACCTTTGTATATTTTGTAAAAACTGAAAGGATCCAAACACCACTCACAATTAATTAAATTCAAATAAAATAGTTGGAAAATAATTGGAAGAATTTAATAGAAGGATGAACAAAATTAAATAAGGGTCGGGGTAAAATAGAATTCAAAGATGGATAATTAGTGGAAATAAGGGCAGAAAATTTAAAAAAGAAAAAGCCTAAGGTGAATGGACGGTTGTGATCGTGCCAAGTGACACTCTAGGGAGAAACCCTAGAGACCTTAGACCCTAGCCCAATATAAATGTCTTATTTTTCTGCTATTGCCTTTTTAGAAAGTCTACAAAAACCCTAAGGTAAGAAACTTGGACCCTAACCTTGTTGAGATTATAATCAAGTGAGATTAAGAAACAATTAGCACTAATTAGCTGGGATTTCCCGTGTTATGACAGGAAATGTGGATGATGAGGATGAACTAGGAGAAAGAGGAGCTCAAGGAACTCAAGAAAATTCATAACAAGGTGAGTGTGATGTTTTCAAGTGTCAAAAAGCCATATTTAAGGTGTTTTAGGTGTAGAATCTGATATAGGGATGTTGGTAGGAAGTGAAGGAACAAGAAAATCAGTTTTGCAAGTGTTTTGGATTTGGAGAATCACCCGACATTTGCTACAACGAGGTAAAAACCCAAAACTCGACTTTTGTTGAGGTAAACTTGTGATAATGAGGAAATGAGTCATGTCTGAAAGTAATAAAGAGGAAGATGAACATGTTTTCAATTTGAAATATGCTATAAACTAACTTTGAGGAGAAATAAATGTTGCTTTGTGTTGAAATTATGGACAAGATTCTGGAATGAGTAGAAAGTAGTGCTATGGATGTTGGAGTAAGTTAAGTAAGGAATTTCACTAGAAACGTTTGGAAAATTTCAATGAAACCATGATAATCTTAGTAGTTGCTGTCAACATAGGTGATTTGAGCTTTGATCTTGAATTTATTACGCTTTGGCACATGGAAGATGAAAATAGTTGAGTTTAGGCATATATACAAACATCTAGTACCATTAGATCACCATAGGATTGGTTTAAAAACTTGTTTTGATGAAAAAAATGAAGTTTAAAACGTAAAAACATAAACCTAGAAGAGCACGATGGAAACATAACAACGTGTTTTCCGCTGTGTTTCTAACTGATCTCTAAAACACAATGAAATAGTGAAAATAGGACAGCACGAGGGAAACACGGCGTCATGTTTACCACCGTGTTTCTGTAAGCCTCTAGATTTTTTGGTAAATATAAGAAAACCCTAAGAACCGGAAGTCAAACCGAAACCCTAAAGTTAACCTAGTTCTATGTTTAGTCTAGTGAATCTAGATCCGGCAATCTCGTGTTCTTAAACCTTAGACAACAAAATTAAGATAATTGTGGAAAATGGTTCGTAATAATAAAAAAAACTTAAAAATATCAGATTTACAATTTTCTAGTGTCTTTTAGATCCGAACAGGATCAGTTTTTAAAAACCATGCCGGTGCATCGAATGGTGAAAATATTCCGACAACACCAATAGACTCGTAAAAATATAATGTTTTCAAAAATATCAGTTTTAGAATTTTTCGGTAACTAAAAATATCAGATAAAGGCCGTTTACGCATATTTTCTTTACTACCGGTATCTTAATTGTCTAGTTTACTATTCATAATACTTTTCTACTATTTCCAACCAATCCAAGAACTCCTCCGGTTGTAGATTTCCTTAGAATTCAGGAACTTTAGTTCTCATACTTAGCTCCCATCATCTTTGATCCTCTTCCATGATATGAACCCTGCTACACTAACATAACAATTCCACATAAAACTCCTTCATCCACTGAAGGTAAATCATCCTTTGCTTCATCGAATTCTAGCATCAGATTAGGGTTCCTTTCTCACTTGGGATTAGAATTACATTGATCCCCCATCATCGCAGCCATCCTTTGAGTGAGTTGATCAACAATCCTACTAAATCACATTCCATTGCCCATTCATTCATCTACGAGACGTCCAATCTATCAATCTAGGTCATCATGACCATATATCTCATCCATTGTAGCGCGACGTTAATTGTCTTGTCGTTTGGGAGGCATCTTCTCTTAGAACAAATGCGGCTTTGAACAAAATTGACGCAACGTACAGGAGAATGGATATCGTAAACAGTTGAATCGTGCATGATTATCGGTTTGAGATCTTCAAAAGCTTAAAGAATTCTAAGACATCTAGGCAATTGGCATCAAACTTCAAGATCTAAAACAGAAAATCTAACCCTTAGGGGTAAAGAACAAAGAAAGCTCTAAGAAAGTGTTTAAAATGTCAATAGACAATGTCCTCTCATATGCCCTAGGCTTATAATATAAAAGAAGCAAGAAAAGAAACTCAAAAGACACAAAACAAATAAAAGTTGCCGCGCAACATAAGCTGGCGACCTACAGGTTTACGTCAGTAGTTTAGAGGATAAAGGCCGGTGGCGTAGGTTCAAACATTGGCGGTGTAAACTCAAAGGTGTGGTGTAGTCTGATAGCCTTCAACACATCAACTTGTTCTTCCGCCCTATTCGATGCTACTTCTCCAAGAAGTTGTGAGCCATCTCTTCTACTGCATCACAAAGACAAAAATAAATCCTACTTTGTTAAGAAGTACAAAAACTATTGGTTAGAAGTCTATATAAATGTAATCATATGTAATTTTTATCACTTTTTATTATTTTGTTGTTAATATTAAGAACTCATTTAATGGTGTGAATAGTAATTAAATTTTACTATTTACATGAAAATAATTTAAAATATTTACTTTTTAATTTTTATATATTTTCGTTTCTTTTTTAATTAGGCTGACCTTGATTGATGATTTGGATCTGCACTCGTTAATGACTTAGCCACCTACTGGGTCATTCGGTGGGTAATGACCTTTATAGTTGAGTTGGATTGACAAGTTAACTAAGTAGTGGCGGTTCAGGTCAAACCCAATGTTTAAGTTTCAACTGTCTCAATATAAATGACACAATTATAAGCAAGTTTATATAAATAAAATTTGATATAATTAATAAATAGAATAAATTTATACTCGTTTATAAACATGTGCATATGTGAATTTAGGGTCAAAATTGGTTTATAAATCCATCTAGTAAACAACTCCCTAATTGTCTGAAATTAAGATTTAGGACAAAAAAATGACATGTGTTATTGTCAATTTGCAAATACATGACCCATATTAATTTTGTTTTTTTTTTACAAATAGGTAATATGAGTTTCATACAAAAGTATTAATATAATTAAATACTATTTGAGGAATATTTGTTAGAGTTTTATTAGATTAAAAAATTAATTTAATAAAAAATATTACTAAATAAAATAAAATATTAAATATTTTTTAAAAAATAAGAAAATTAAAAAAAATTAAAATTAATTTTTATGACTAACAAAATATTAACATGTGTCATTCTAAAATTATTTAATAATATTGACACTTTTATATGAAACTCGGTTATTTATTTGTCAAAAAAATTAACATAGGTTATGTGTTTGCAAATTGATCAAAACACAAGTCATGTTTTTACAGTTAACCCTAAGATTTATGATATTTTATAGTTTGATTTTATATTTTATTATTTTCTTACTCTAATTTCTGTAATAAATATTGAGCAAATTGAAGATGATATTGGAAACGTGCTTTTTAGTAGGAAACAAGCTGCAATATTTTATTTAGAATTTTTTTTTTATTAATAAACAGCTTCAATTTGGATAAAAATATGTTTATTAAACGGCTGGGCGATGGTCCAAACAAAAAAAAAAAAAAAAAGGGGGGTCGGGCAGCACACCAATTTAGATTTTCAAACACGAACATCAAACACGGCCAGTTAACACAAACAAGACAAAAAAGGGGTAAAAAGAAAATTCTATTAAACCATGCAAGGGTAGGACTTCGTACCAAAACCTACTCTACCATAAACAATCATAAAACCTGTTTATTATTGATCTCCCAAGTTTTTTTTCTCAACAATGAAGAGGAGTTGTGAGATTAGCAACCTGTCTCATACTCGAAAATTTGTTTGCAAACGTTTGATGAACACATACTTCATCATCTCATATGCGTCTTAGGAGTAGTTAAACCAGCACACATGGCAGTTGAAACTATCTTCGACTGCAATTCCTTAGATGAAGTTCAAGCAGAGAAAGTCCTCATGAAATGCCCCCATAGTGACAAAGAAGTCAAATCCTACTCCAAGGAGCCTAGCACAACAAGTTACATGGGCGCATGCACTTGCATCTTTCATAGAAATTTCACTCAACAATTCTTTCTATCTCCTGGTCCTAAGTTCGTTCGTCTTTATTTCGCTCGGCCTTCAGATATTAACAATTCAAAAGCACGATTTACCATCAGGCTTGGTAACTATACTCTCCTTCAGACCTCTAACTATTCTTATTCAACCTACCCTTCGACTAAAGATTATATCATCCGAGAGTTCATTGTGAACATGTATGATCTTGTACTAAACGTAACCTTCATACCCTCCCCGAATCCTTCAGGTTCCTATGCTTTCGTTAATAAGATCGAAGTTTTCTTTATCCCCACCAATCTTTATATCCGCAATACTCAACTTCCGCTTGTTGGAAAGTGGCCTTTGCGAACCTACTGGTGATCAAATGGCACTGGAAACTATGTACAGGGTAGATGTTGGTGGTCCATCCATTTCTCCAGAGCATGACAGCAGCATGTCTCGCTCGTGGATAAACGATGATGACTTCCTCATTGATCATGCAGGAAAAAACAATAAAGTCTGAAGTTGAGATCAAGTATTCCTCACAGGTGCCTGCATATACAGCACCTGAAAAGGTGTATTCTACAGCTAGAGTTCTATCAGCTAAGCAGGTCTTCTCATCCCCTGCTGGTAACGTTACAACACAGGGAAATATGAGTTGGTCATTCCTTGTAGAAACAGGATTCAATTATCTCATCAGGTTTCACTTCTGTGAGATTCGGAAAAACACTATCAAGGTTAATGGAAGATATTTCCAAACCTACATTAATGACAGAAAGGCTGAAGATCACGCGGATGTCATTAGCTGGAGTGGTGAGCCTGGCATACCTGTTTATAAAGACTACATAGTGGAGAGTTCTACACATTATCGAACTACAGAGTCTCTGCTAATATCCCTGCATGTTGACACTGAATCAGCAGCAAGTTATGCCCCTGCAATTTTGAATGGATTAGAAATTTTCAAATTACCAGATTCTAGGGGCAATTTTGCAGGGATCTTTCCATTTGGTACACCAGCTTCCTATATAGCACCTACCGTCAATGATAACAAGACAGTCATGCTCTTGCGTCTTCTAATGTGTGTGTTTGTATTAATCAGCGTTTCTGCGTACATACCCCTAAATCGATTTCCAATTTGGTTCCTTTACCTTAAAGTAAAGTTAAGGGGTGCTAGTCAAGAATTAGATGGTTGTCGACGATTCTCACTCATTACCCTGAAGTTGGCAACCAATAATTTCTCAGACTCTTTTCTCATAGGGATAGGCGGATTTGGAAAAGTCTACAAGGGCTTCTTTGAGGAGGATGCCGTTTCCGTTGCCATAAAGCGTTCGAATCCGAATTCACATCAAGGTTTAGATGAGTTTCAGACAGAGATATCAATGCTCTCCAAGCTGCGTCATCGTCATCTTGTCTCCCTAATTGGTTATTGCATGGAAGGCAAAGAAATGATACTTGTATACAAATTTATGGAGCATGGTACTTTACACGATCATCTCTACAAGTCCCAAAATCCTCCACTTCATTGGATTCAAAGGCTCAAAATCTGTATTGGAGCAGCTAAAGGATTGCACTACCTTCACACAGGATCAAAGCAAACAATCATCCACCGCGATGTCAAAAGCACAAACATATTGTTGGACAATGAGTGGGAAGCCAAAGTTTCCGATTTTGGCTTATCAAAAATTGGGCCTGACATGATCAACCAATCCCATACACATGTAAGCACCATGGTGAAAGGAAGCATTGGTTATCTAGATCCTGAGTATTACCGCCGCATGAAACTAACAGAGAAATCTGATGTATATTCCTTTGGAGTGGTTTTGTTTGAGGTGCTATGTGGGAAGCCAGCCATATTACCAATAGAAGAACACGAAGATGAAGCAATTAATCTAGCTGCATTGGCTCTTAAAACTTATCGGGAAGGTACATGGGATCAAATAGTTGATCCTTTCCTTAGAGGAAAGATTGAACCAAAATGCTTTACGACATTTACAAATGTTGCAAAGTGGTGTTTAGCTGATAAAGGGTGTGAGAGACCATCAATGGGTGAAGTGCTCGGCAATTTGGAGTTGGCTTTGCAACAACAGCGCTATGCTAATACGTGCCGTCATTCACGCAGCACAGTCTGTGCTGTAAATTCAGACACCATAATAGATCATAACGTTATTGTAGGCACGAGCAATTCAGATCAGCATTTGGGGATAGAGTTTTCTGAAATTCTTCATCCTAATGCACGGTGACTGAAAGGTTTTATTCTCTGTCTAGATCTTGAATATGTCAAGGATAAAATAGTTTCAACTTAGTAAGAGTTTTAAGAGGAGGATTTACATGCCATGTGAAATCTCGGAATTTGGAGTTGTGATATAGCTGTAGGTAAAATGGTACATAATTTCCTCAACATTGAAATTAATTATTCTAAATAAGTCTTTTTTTTTTAAATTATTGTCTTTACCCTTTGTTGAATATGAGTGTATTAAAATCTAGTTTTATAAGGCAATTTCTATTATACAAAGAAAAAATCCATTTCTTTTCCTAATTTGTATCTTCATTTGCTTCATTCAAAGTTTAACTAAAAAATTGCAGCATTATTTATCAAGCATGGATCCTTGCAGGCAGAATAACAAGTCCATGATTAAATTGGAGCTTCTGAGAAGACCACATCCACTGGGGTACAAGCATCACTTTGCCAGTCCTAGTTTGCCTAGCTTCATTTGCACACTTCATTCCAGGTTTGAATCCATCAGTTGCAGCATTCACACTTGCATATTAATCATTATTTTTTACCCCTCTTCTGGTTTCAACTTTCTTTAGCTGTAACCAATCAGATGGATAGCCGCTAATTAACCATACCTTTGATTTATTTTCAAACTTTCTTATGCCGGTTCCATTTACATAAAATCAAATTGGTTAATTCAACATCTAATCTCTTCCATTTTACTTGGTCTTCATGGAATTCCACCTCACTTCCTAGTAAAAAACCATGCAACACTTGAGAGAGCAAGGCTGCAGACTTTTTCTACTCAACCATGACATTGGCATGTACCACACATGGATTGGAACTGATGCCTATTACATTGATTCTAGAACCTAGTTTGTTGTATTCAACAAGCTATGCACTCTCTGTGGTTATTTTGCTTCTTTCACCTTGTTAGGAGAATACTTGCTTGCATGTTTTACCTCTGGAAGCAGTTGTGATGGAAAGTTTGGAGGTAGAAAATGATGCTCTTTTGTGTAATGTCTCCATTTAAATGCGCATTGCAGCTCTGATTGGTGTATTTCAAGGGTACAGCCATGGGAGTTGGGGTTAGAGTGGTTCTGTTTTATGTGATATGGCTGTGGTGATTGGCATGTCTATGGCAAGTCATAACCCAATCGGTTCCATGGACTAGTTATGGAGCTCTCAGTGTGGACTGACATAATTTAAGCAAATAATAATGTAATGCGCATGGAGATTGATCCCTCATATAGGTACTAAATTTGTGTCTACATTCTTTATCTAAGAGTTTAACTCTGTAAATATGGTGTGAGCGTATGGATCTTGACTGAAACCCCATCAAATAAATGATGTAATTATATATGATAAAATAATAATGCAGACATTTGAATACAACATGTCATAGACAGATAGGAAGCAAAGAGGATCTTATAGATTGAATGTGAAACAAAGTGGTTGCAGACCCTAATTTAGGGAAACCACGGAAATACCAGAGCAATGATGCTTCTTAGAGCTAATTGCTCCGACGATCAATGCGCATGACTAGAAAAGTGACTCAATGCCCACTCTAGCTTAGTACTGTTGCCAACATGGAATCATTCTATTTAACTAATAATGCAGCACCGTTGACAATATCTAATATTCCCTTATACCTAACATAGACCAAGTGTACAACAGCCAGTTTGGTGTTAAGTTGAAATAATCTATTCTTCCAATGTGCCTATATACACTACATCAGAAAGAGGAAATATAAGGTTTACCCATCTATAATATGCTAATTTCACATTTCTAGGAAGAAGTATGAAAGAAATTTATTCATTCTTATTAACTGCTAGAGTTCTATCCTTAATACAGTTATTTTGCAAGAAAACTGAAAGATACTTCTTAAAGTTAATCTGGTTATTCAATGATTAATCAACTAGAACAACAAGGGAATGTCCATGCTTGAACATTTCTTTATCTTATAAAATTTCATGGTAAAGTCATATGGTTTTAAGTAAGTAGTGATTATGAGTAACTTTTTATAGATACACTCATACTTAAGTAACAAAAGGCTGTTTCCATGTTTAAATCATTCAATCTTCATGTTTTTATAGTGATTTATCAAGAACTCCTTTTAAGCATGTGATAAACTCATATTTTACTCACTTCTCAATGATTAAATCATGTTTAACTATTATAGATTTGATAGAAATCATAAGGAAATAGTATTTAAGAGTGTTTATTTTGATAATTTAGGTCATTGAGGACCTATACATGCAAATACAAGCAATTGGAAGAAGATCTAAGCAAATTTGGAGACTTGACAAATGCACACCGGTCAATGCAAAAAGTACACCACTGGCCTTAATCATGATCAACATCAGCTTTCAAGTTTCGAACCAAGACCAACATTTGAAACTTCAACACCGCCGACGTTGAGGCATTGTAAACATTTTGGACATTTTCTCAATTGAACGTACATTGGCACTGGAAGGATTTATGTCGCTGTTGTTTAAGCCGGCACAGACATATACCGCCTAAACACTGCCCAACACTGATGGTGATCTTCATTTAGAAACAATATGTCAAATAACAAACGCTGGCATCTGGACATCCTACACTGCTGATGTTGAAGTTATCGTACACCCATATTTGCTTTCGGAAACAAATTTTGCAAACAAACGTTAGTTGTTTCGAATTCAAGGCTACCAGCGTACAGGTGTATTTAGTCAGTGTAAACTCTTGCACAACTTTTTACTATAAATATATCCTTTTGTCAATTTTGAGGAGACACAATAAGAAACTAAAACCCTAGGCAAAAAAGAACAAGAAAAACATGTGTGTGTTGATTTCAATCATAGGGCACTAAAACCCTATTGTTCTAGCAACATTTGAAGACGATTTTAGGGTCTTATATGTGATCAAGCAATGCCCAAGTCATTGGGTTTATGGATTTAAGGCTAAAACTTTGATGAATGAAATTTCTATTAAGGTATTTTCTATCGTTGTTTTGTATTGTTGATCGCTTGATTGTATGTTTGAGATGTCATGCTTAATTGATTTGTGAATATGCATTGATGGATTTGATGCATTGGATTAATTGACTTATTTTAACATTAATATTTGAGTGTTTGGGAATTTAACTATTGTTGTTTGTAGTGTATTTGATTTGTGATTAGCCAACACTAATCAGGTAGATAGGATTAGAGATACCCAGGAGGGATTCAATAATCTGTACAAGCATATCTTCAGTTTTTGGAAAAGATTTGCCATAAGAATCTATAGATTTTGACAAAACACATGAACTCATGTACTTTATGCGATTAAAGTTATAACTTTAGGTCACTTGGCCGTGCTTGATTTGTAATTTTAACTAGAATAATAATTTCAGTGTGAGCATATTACTATTTACCTGATAATTATAGATAAATTACCTTGGCGATATGATTTATATTGTAATTAGAATTTTGCTACTTTGGGAGGTGGGTGAATTCTAGTGAGTTTGGTTAAATCCCAATTAATCAGTTTCAATATCAACCTGAGGCATCGATCCAATTCAAATGAAAATATAAGCGCATCATTCTTGATTGTTTTAGCATCTCTTAAACTTGGATCCTCATTTGTATTGCTAGAACATTTGGTTTAAAGTGTTCAATTTGCTCATTAGTTTAGTTCGTAGTTAAATCACAATTTGATAGATTAACTTAAAATCTGATTTTTGATAGCTTAGCTTAGGGAAAAATTCGAATACCTAATAATTAGTCATTAGCTGGATCGACCTGGTCTCATCAGTAATTTTGCTGCATACGCACTTGATTTACTGGCCAGTTATTTTTGCACTTGTACATAGAGTTGAAAAAAAAAAAAAGCATAATTAGGTGCATCAGCATGTGACCATAAGGTTGCCCAAGAAAAATAAAAAAAAAGCATATAACCATGAGCTGAGTATGTAAACCTTGAGAAATTTTTCTAAAACTAGAAAAAAAATATAACAATAATAATGATAATAATATAGTAAATGTACCATAGATATTAGATTTGGGACTCGACAAAAACGTTAATTAGAAACTTTAGAGTATTATGACTTTGTTCATGACCTAAAACCCTAAATAGAAAATTTTCTAAATATTAAAAGATATCAAAGATGAGATTTCATAATCACAATAACAAACCTAGAATTCAAGTATAAGTAGCCTTAAATTTTGAGTGCTCTAGAAAGCTAGCAATTTATAGTTTGTGTAAAAATAAAAAAAGACAATTCAAAGATAAACCATTAGGGTTATAAATATACAATAAAAACTACAAAACAGACCCATAACTATCAATCTAGACTCCAAATAAAAAATTAGATTACACTATAATATTAGTTAGAAAATTTAGAGTCCACAGGTACCAATTTTATATTTTGACCTATTGGGTCCTAAAACCCTAATCACGTAAAACAAAACTTTAAAAATACAAAATTGCGTAAACTTTAAACATAAAATTTGGACTAACAATACTCTAGAAATATTTTAGGAAATTAAATAAATTTTTGGGAACAAAACTCTCACATAACTAATATAATTGTGTGCCTATAAGCTAGATTTTGAAAATATTAATTAAATATCTACACCTGAAATTGTTCCACACAGAAAAATCATGGTAAAACACGGTACAAATGTATAAAACAAAGCTCATTTTTTCCCCAACAATTGATCACCATGAGCTAGCTTAAGGAGAAAAGAAAAATAGCACAAAAATATCAAAATTAGGACACTTGAGCCAATCATCATCCACCAAGATAACCCCACATTTAATGCACATTGATGACTCAAATAATGAAACTTGTAGAACCAGTGAAGTAGAATTTTTTTTTCCCTCCTTTCACCTGCTGTACGTTAAACACAACAATAATTACAATTTGGAAAAAGATTAGCTCACTTCCACCCGTGTAGTGCACATTATATATATATATATATATAGCTTAGTTAACATTTTTTCAACACTACACAAATAAATTACAAGCAAACAAAACCCACTCCCTTCCCTTTACTTCACTATAGCAAAACACCACATACTCTATAACAAATAACAATCGACAAACTTTACTTTTTCTAAACACTGAGCCACCATAAATACCAAGAAAGAAATTAGAACAAAACAAAAACTCCACTCCTTTTCTTATAGACCACCAATCTAACAAGGTAGTAGTCAAAGGTAAGCCTATCTTTAGTAGTTATTTTATCTCTAAATTTCAATAAACTCATCTCAATATCTATATATGTAGGTCCCGATCTATATAGACAGGAGGATTTATCACCTTTTTCTCTAGGCCATCAAGGTAATATTCCACTTATTATATGACTTGCATCCCATTCATGTGTAGAAATTAGGAAAATGACAGCATAGGATTATCATAGAAATTCTACATATGTATAGTCTTATGAACTTATGTTGATAGTAACATGAATAGTATGTGATAATCATTTTAGCTAGGTTAGAATACCATATTCTAGAAAAGAAAACTATGAAGAAATTAAACTTAGACTTTAGAAAACCCTATGCCCTAATTTCTATAACTAAAAGATCATGACTCTTAATATCTATTTCATGACTTAGCTTAGTTCAAGTGGTTAATAGAATATGTCAACAATAATCTCTAAATAATAGATTTTGGCTAATATGAACATTAAGACACTTATAGGGAGCTTTAACCATATGAATACATAAGAAACTATAATAAAAATTCTTATCATTAAGAATACTAAAAGTATAATAAAAATGGGAGATTTGAATAAATGTAAACTAATTCTAAGAAACAAACTATAATATATAATACAAAATGAAACTTAGATGAGTTTAGAAAATTACTAGAATAATATACCAATGATCAAAATGTAGATGAGAACCTATAAACAATAAGAATTTTGATCTACATAAACAAGATAAGGTTGATAGGCAAAGTAAATAATAATAGAACATATATTGCTGGGAATGGCATCAATAAAACTAAAAAGCTTAATAATGAAATTTTGAAATAAAACAAGACATAGAAAAGTCTTACACCAATTATAGGAATTTATAGAATGAAGAAAGTATACATCAAAAAGTCAATAAGTTCAATATCTGACATATAACACATAAAACAAGTCTTTCAACATCTATTTATATAAAATGAGGAGTTATAATAAATACTATAAGTTTACTCAAAGATTATGCACTAAAAACATGTATTTGAGATCATTTAGGTTACTTTTACTGAGGAATATTTGGTTACACGAAATATTATATATATATATATATATATGTGTGTGTGTGTGTGTGTGTGTGTGTGTCAAGTATTTTATAAACTCTGAATGGTTATTTATAAATTATTATTGGATTAGAAATAATAAAATTGCTTTGACAAGAATAAAGTAATTTTAGGACATTGGAACACTTATTCGAAATCATCTACATAGTCAATTATCTAATTAGTAAATATTTAACTATCTTTAGGTGAATCCGATCCAATTGTAGATTTCCTAGAAGACTACTACGGTTGAGCAATATGAGCAGGTGAGTAATCCTAATCTATTACATTGCTTGTGATTGTAATATTATTTGCACCTGAAATCAAATAATTAAAGTGTTTGTATGATACATACGGGGTTGGGAACGAGTTTGTGAATGGTTTATGAATTGTATGACAAAGTGGTGCTTATTCAAAGTGATAATGAATTATTGTGAATAATGATTTGAAACATGTTTATATTGTCTGTGGATTGTTTGATCACTTAAAGTTGACTTAAAACTGGTGGACTTATGATTTAAAAGAAATCATGCATTGGACGACTTGCATATATTGTATAAAAAGAAGTGATAGACCGCTATGTATTAGTGTTTTAGTTCTCGGATAATGCTTGGTTTTTCTAGATGTAAATCTCCTTGTTCTTCACAAGATTATCTTTATTTTGTTTGGTTCCATGGGAACTACTTGGCAAATGAAGGAACGCTGCCCGTGGTATCGACTTGAAATAACTAACACTTAATGGAGTCTCTATGTTTTAAAGGAAAATTGAGTGATAAAAATACCTATAATAAAGTGACAACTAAAGTAAGCATTGTTATTCCTATTGTTCTTAGTTTCTCCTGGGCGGGTGGGTCATAAGGTAATGTAATCCTTGACTTTGTTTCTTTAACTCTGATGTGAGGGCGCAAATCTACATCTTGTTTGGATTCGGTTGTCCAGACATGTACTTGAACATATGCTTGATTGATACATTACATTTTCTTGATAAATAAACTTGCTTGTTATGCTTGATGTGTAATATGTGATGGTTACTTCATTGAGCAGTACATATGCTCATACTCCAACAGATTTTTCGAGGTTCTTTTGTGACCATGGTTAGTACCATCCTAGAAGCTGGAGTCGGTAAGGAATAAAAACTAGCAGAAAATGGGGATAGATAGAGGAATTATAGGATTACTGTATTAATACTTTTACATTATTTTTATGTTACTAGTTTATGGGTTAAGAAAACTAGTTTGTATTAATTACTATTCAAACTTTATGTAGTTTATTCTCTCTGTTATTGCATAAGCTATGTATGTACATCATTTATTATCAAATAACTCAAAAGATTCTGTTTTATATGTCACATCTCTTAGAGTAACTAGTTGTATTGTAGAACAATTAAATTTATTTGCAATACAGTACAACTAGAGTACCTTTTGGGGCGTAACAGTCTTAGTTGGTATCAAAGCACAATTGCAAGGATAAGAAAGATGTATATACATAAGGAAATCAAGAGTAGAAATAGTATGGTTATAGAGTAGTGTTAGAATAGATAATTTAAGAAATAAAACTAAGTGAATGAAATAAACTTGTATGATTATAACTAATCATGCATTTTTATTTTGTTATAGGAGGATCAGGCCACATGTTTAGTGAGATGGGAATCTTTTGCCATGTTAGAAATGGAGAATTTGACTGAATTGAAGAAGGCTTAGAGTATTATTGAAGGATATGACACTAAGTGGTGTTGTCAAAGAACTTGATGAGGTATATAGTGCTTGGAAGAAGGATTGTCAACCCTGTTTAAAGAGTGGTTGATGTGGATTGAGAGAGCATTCCCAGATCTAGGTACTCCAGTAGAAGTAATATACATATTGGAAAGGCTGGCAAAAGTAAATGGAGGTGGAGTTGAAATAGACGATATAGTATTTATTGTTTCTGAAAAATCTCTTAGGCCACCTCTACAGATTTTTGCATTTAGGAGGTTATTGGTCCTAAAAGATCTATGCCCATGATTTGAGGAGTGACCATGTAGTTGTGAGAGATATAAACTCATCTAGTGATGATGTGATGTTACAACATGTTATTAGTAGCCAATTGTCTCAAGATATTTTAATGGCTAGACCTCTAGTGATACCAGAAGGAGCCCCATAACATATGCATGGAGTAGATGCCCATGGTGATATGATGGACAAAGTATCACATTTTGTGGAGCGAGTCCTCAAGTACCTAAAGTAGGTATGTTTGAGACACCTGTGAGAAAGGTCGATATAAAGGGGATTAAGACTGGATTAAGAAGGGAAATTGAAGATCAAAGTTTCAAAGATGCTTTGGCAGTAACTAATGAAACATATAGACAAATGTATAATGCATATATGCAAGCATACCACCCAAATCCCTTGCACCTACACCTTGGACCTCCTTTTGGTGAATAAATTCCATGGGAAGCCGAGCATCCATAGTTTCAAAGGGAGAATTGGATGCCATGGGAGCAAGTTGTGCCAGCACCAGTAGCACTAGAGATTCCTAGGACATGTGGAGTGAATATTAGAGAATCAAATCCAGAACAGGAACCACAACAAATAGATTAAGATATGATGGAGGGAAGTCAGAGTGATTCCAATAGCATTGATGAATATCTTGATTTAGATCCTATAGATAAGGGTAAGAGACCTTTGTATCTTGATCCAAGGAAAGAGACTTGAGGGAGGAATGGGTTGGTAGAAGTATGTATGTAGCAGTATATAGTATGAAAGATTAAAGAGCTACAAAAATAGTATAGTGCCAATTTTGTCATGTATATAGTAGCACTAGATATAATAATCATGTTGGTAGCTCTCTTTTGTAAGAATATATATTATGAGCTTTTGACTATGCTATGTAAATTATGTTTAGTAGTAATGAAAGATATGTGTAAATATGTGAATCTATAAAAATGTTGTATGATTGCCATAAAGATTAGACAAAGTTTGATAGATAGATTTTATTTGAAAAATATAATGGTACTAAGAATATGTTTAATGTTGATAGAATACCAAGGACAAGAGCGGAGAAAAATAGGGAAAGAGGCGAGCATTCACGAGCAAATCGATCTAATAATGCACCCGGGCCACCTCAAGATCGCCTAGAGGCTATACTAATGGCAATACAACAACAAAATGTTTTGATATTGCAGGCATTAAGAACGGGACAAATCCATCAGACAATGCCACCATCAGTCATGGCGCCAAATGCACCGTAGGAGGCTATTGGAAGATCAGGAAATCCTAATGCGCCAGTTCAACCACTAACTGTTGAGTCTGGAAGCTTAGGATAACCACCTGAACTTGCTACAAGAATACAAGCATAGCCTCAACCAGGATAGGAGTTACCACCATCACTCCGACCCTAAAGGAATATATTACCAGAATTTATCAAATGCAATAGATATTTTGAAGGGCTTCTCAACAAACCTAAAGAAGCCGAGGATTGGATAGCTCAAATTGAAAGGTCATTTGATGCATTCCAAGTACCCGAAACCCTAAAAATGACTTATGGATCATATCTGTTGCGTTTAAGAGCAAGAACTTGGTAGGACTTTAAGTTAAGAACTTTACCACAACGGCGACATGGGAAGTGTTCAAATGGGAATTTTTAAAAGAATATTTCCCTAGAAGTTTAAAAGCCAAATATAGCACCGATTTGATGAACTTAAGTCAAGGGAGTAGAACCGTTGATGAATTTGAACATGAGTTTAATTGGTTGCTACAATTTGCCCCCAATGCATATAAAGACAGTGACGAATTGAAGAGGCAAACTTTTATAGAAGGTTTAGAGCCACACTTCCAAAGAAGGCTTGTAGAATTTGAATTATCTAATTTTGCTGCTTTGGTAGAGAAAACACAAGTCATTGGACGTGCTAAGGTATATGAAGCAGAAAGATATAGAAGAAGAGGATAAACTTAACTCGGGGATAAACTTTATTCCTAGGAAGACCAAGTTCATTAAAAAGGCTAGAACAAAAAGTGGAGTGACTGGAAGGAATAATGTTATCTGTTGGAAATGCAAGAAATCTCATTATCTAAGAGATTGGCCTCAATTGCAACACAAATGTTACTACTGTGGAGAAAGTGGACATATGGCCAACACATGTCCAAAAAAGACTGGAGCTACTTGTTTTGTTTGTGGAAAAGTTGGACATATATCCACAAATTGCCCACAACGATAAGGATCTTCACAACAAAGAGGGACAGTAGGAGCAACAGTTCGAAAGGAAAACAACAATAATGCTAGCAAGACTACTGGAGTTGCTAGAGTTTATGTCATGCATGGAGTTCCAATGGAAAAAGAAGTAGACGAGACAGATGAAGAGAGTATTTGAGATAATGTTGATACTGAAGAGACTGAATTAATTTCAGGTATGTCAATGAAACTTTGTTTTGTTATAATACACAAATGCACTTGGAACGATAAATTTAAAATCTTATGTTTAATAATAATAATAATAATAATATAGGGTAATTACATGATAAATAGGAACCATACAAGTAAAAGGTCATCCTAAGTATGCGTTGTTTGATATGGGCACTACGCACTCTTTCATCAACATTGAATTGGCAAGACAAATAAGGCTAACCCATGAAACCATGGAGAAAGGGTTAGGGATTTCTACTCCTACCGGAAGGTTAGTTATAACCCGTGAAATTATAAGAAAATGTCTGTTAAAAATAGGTGAGTAAGAATCAATTGCTGACCTTATCATGGTGGAAATACACAAATATGAAGTCATTAGAGGGATGACTTGGTTAACTATGGCAAGAGAAAAATTTGATTGTTGACTTAAGACAATATCATTTGTTGATTATCAAGGAAAGCGGGAAAACTTCACTGGAGAAATACTTAAGGATCATGGTACTAAAATGATTGTCATTGAAATTGATGAAAAAGAAGCTGTGGAGCTGAGAAAAATTATAGTAAGTGCTATGGAAGGTGAACTGGAGAAACCCAATATGTAAACTATTAGAACGGTACATGAATATCCGTATGTATTTCTCGAGGAACTACCAGGTTTACCACCACCAAAAGAAGTATAATTTTCTATCGACTTGATGCCAGGAACAGAACTGGTATCAAAACCCCCTTATCAAATGGCACCTGTGGAGTTAAAGGAACTAAAAGTGCAATTGCAAAAATTATTAGACAAAGGATTCATTTACCTTAGTGTATCACCATGGGGAGCACCAATCTTGTTTGTCAAAAAGAAAGATGGCTCCATGAGATTATGTATAGATTACTAAGATCTAAACCGGGTTACCATAAAGAACAAATATCCTTTTCCAAGAATCGATTATTTGTTTGATCAATTGCGAGGAGTGAAGGTATTTTCTCGAATTGATCTAAAATCCGGATATCATCAAATCCGAGTGAAGGCAGAAGATATACCTAAGATTACATTCCAGACTCGGTGTGGTCATTATGAATTCTTAGTCATGCCATTTGGATTAACTAATAAATTGGCAATCTTTAGGGATTTGATGAATCGGATATTTTGACCTTTGTTAGATACTTGTGTTATAGTGTTCATTGATGATATATTGGAATACTCACCTTATGAGGAACAACATGAAGAACATTTGAGAAAGGTGTTGCAAATATTAAGAGAAAATAAGTTATATGCCAAGTTATCCAAATGCGAATTTTGGCTTAAGAGTATATCTTTTCTTAGACACATTGTATCTGCAAAAGGAATATTCGTGGATCCCATAAAGATTAAGGCCAATGTGGATTGGAAGAGGCCAGAAACTGTCACTGAAGTGAGGAGCTTCTTGGGATTAACTGGATATTATAGGAAGTTTGTAAAAGATTTCTCTAAGATTGCTCAACCATTAACCCAAATAACAAGAATGAATGAGAAATTGAATGGAATGAGAAATGAGAGCAAAGCTTTTAAGAATTAAAGAAAAGACTAACAACTGCTCCGATATTAGTCTTACCTAATGATAAAGAGCCATTTGCTATTTACAGTGATGCATCAAAGAAAGGATGTGTATTGATGCAAAATGGGAAAGTAATAGCGTATTCATCTAGACAACAAAAACCACATGAAATCAATTATCCAACACATGACTTGGAATTAGCTGCTATTGTTTTTGCTCTCAAAATATGAAGACATTACTTATATGGGTAGAGATGTGAGATATATATATAGATCATAAAAGCTTGAAGTATATATTCATGCAAAAAGAGTTGAACATGAGACAGCATAGATGGTTGGAGTTAATTAAAGATTACGATTTAAGCATCAATTATCATCTAGGTAAAGTTAATGTTGTTGCTGATGCTTTAAGTAGAAAAAGCTATGGAGAAATAGCTTCGATGATAATCGAGCAAAGAGAACTCATTAAAGAGTTTGAAAGACTCAATGTGGAATTCACAATACCAAGTTTTGGAGATGAGATTCATAATCTAATTGTAGAACCCACATTGCTTCAAAGGATTAAAGAAGAACAGAAACAAGATGAGGAATTCCATAATATTATACAAGGAATAAATCAAAGTAAACATAAAGAATTCTGAATAGATGAAGGAGTCCTCAGGTTGAACAATAGGTTATGTGTACCTAATAACCTAAACTTAAAGAAGGAATTAATGCATGATGCCCATTATTCCGGATATGCAATTCATTCGGGCAAGACCAAGACATATCAAGAATTAAAAAGTGCCTATTGGTGGAGTGAAATGTCGAAAGATGTCATGGAATTTGTCGCAAAATGTGAGATATGCCAAAGAGTTAAAGTTATGCATCAAAGACTAGGTGGATTACTACAACCATTACCAATTCTGGAATGGAAAGGGATCAAATATCCATGCATTTTGTGTGTTCTTTACCCAAAACAAGAGTAGTACATGATGTTGTATGGGTAATTGTGGATAGACTCACTAAGTTAGCCCATTTCTTGCCGATAAATATGACATATTCATTGGAGAAGCTAACACGAATATATTTAAAGGAAATTGTTAGATTACATGGGATACCTGTTGGGATTGTGTCAGATAGAGACCCAAGGTTTGTTTTTAAGTTCTAGACTGGATTACAGAAAGCATTGGGAACCCGATTACAATTCAATACTGCCTATCATCCAAAACTGATGGCCAAATAGAAAGAACTATACAAACCCTAGAAGATATGTTGAGATCTTGTATCCTTGAATTTAAAGGAAATTGGGATCAACACTTACCTTTAGTTGAGTTTGCATATAACAATAGTTACCATTCAAGCATTGGAATGCCACCATATGAAGCTATATATGGGAGGAAGTGTAGATCACCATTATTTTGGGACAATTTGGAGATGATAATAGTAGGTCTTGAACTTGTGCAAGAAACAATAGATAAAGTGGCTATCATCAAACAAAAGATGAAGCAGGAAGCACAAGATAGACAAAAGAGTTGGGCTGATATAAGAAGAAGAGAACTTGAATTCAAGATAGGAAATCATGTTTACCTCAAAGTGAGCCCAATTAAAAGCCTTCATCGTAGATAAACTCAAGATAGGAAATCATCAAACAAAAGATGAAGCAGGAAGCACAAGATAGACAAAAGAGTTGGGCTGATATAAGAAGAAGAGAACTTGAATTCAAGATAGGAAATCATGTTTACCTCAAAGTGAGCCCAATTAAAAGCCTTCATCGTAGATAAACTCAAGGAAAGCTAAGTCCTCGATATATTGGACCTTTCAAGATCTTGGACAAAGTGGGAAATTTAGCATATCGCCTGGCATTACCCCTAAACCTCTCTGGTATACATGATGTATTTCACGTATCAATATTAAGGAAATACATACTTAATCCATATAAGTGATTGAATTAGAAACAATCACATTCGAGGAGAATTTGACATATGAAAGATACCCTATTCAGATTTTGGATAGCAAGAAGCAAAATCTTAGAAACAAAGAAATCCAATATGTCAAAATTCCATGGGATTCCAGAACAAAGGAAAGTAACATGGGAATTAGAAGACGAAGTTTGAAAGAGTTACCCTCATCTATTTGATAAACAGGTACGTATTCAAACTTTGGGACAAAGCTTATTTTAGGAGGGGGAGGGGGAAGAGGATGTAAACCCTGAGAAAATTTTCTAATAAATGTACCATACATATTGGATTAAGACCATCAAAAACCCTAATTAGAAACTTTAGAGTATTATAAGTTTGTTCATGACCTAAAACCCTAAATAGAAAATTTTCTAGATATTAAAAGATATCAAAGATAAGATTTCATAATTATAATAAAAAAACCTAGATTCAAATATAAGTAGCCTTAAATTTTGAGTGCTCTAGAAAGCTAGTAATTTAAAGTTCGTGCAAAAATAAAAACGATAATTTAAAGATAAACCATTAGGGTTATAAAACACATAAACACTATAAAATAGATCCATAACTATCAATCTAGACTCCAAATAAAAATTTGGATTACACCATTGTTTTAGTTAGAAAATTTAGAGTCTATAGTATCAATTTTTATATTTTGACATATTGGGCCCTAAAACCCTTAATGCGTAGAGAAACTTTAAAAATACTAAATCGCGTAAACTTTAAACTCAAAATTTGGACTCAACAATACTCTAAAATATTTTAGGAACTTAAATAAATTTTTGGGAAGAAACTCTCATATAACTAACATAATTGTACACCTATAAGCTAGATTTTGACAAAATTAATTAAATATCTACACTTAAAATTGTTCCACACAGAAAAATCATGGTAAAACACGGTACAAATGTATAAAACAAAGCTCATTTTTTCCCCAACAATTGATTACCATGAGCTAGCTTAAGGAGAAAAGAAAAATAGTACAAAAAGATCAAAATTGGGACACCTGAGCCAATCATCATCCACCAAGATAACCCCACATTTAATGCAAATTGATGACTCAAATAATGAAACTTGTAAAATAGTTGAAGTAGAAAATTTTTTTCCTCCTTTCATCTGCAGTACGTAAACAACACACAACAATTACAATTTAGAAAACGATTCAGCTCACTTCTACTCGTGTAGTGCATATTAGTTTATATATTATTTATAATATATAGCTTAGTTAACATTTTTTCAACACTACACAAATAAATTACAAGCAAACAAAACCCACTCCTTCCCTTTACTTCACTATAGCAAACACACACACATACTCTATAACAAATAACAATCGACAAACTTTACTTTTTCTAAACACTGAGCCACCAAAATACCAAGAAAGAAATTAGAACAAAACAAAAACTCACTCCTTTTCTTATAGACCAATCTACAAGGTGTAGTCAAAGTAAGCCTATTTAGTAGTTATTTTATCTCTAAATTTCAATAAAACTCATCTCAATATCTATATATGTAGGTCCCGGTTATATGATAGGAGGATTTATCACCTTTTCTCTAGGCCATCAAGGTAATATTCCACTTATTTATGACTGCATCCCATTCATGTGTAGAAATTAGGAAAATGAAAGCATAGGATTAATATAGAAATTTCTACATATTATAGTCTTCATGAACTTATGTTGATAGTAACATGATAGTTGTGATAATCATTTTAGCTAGGTTAGAATACCATATTCTAGAAAAGAAAACTATGAAGAATTAAACTTAGACTTTAGAAAACCCTATGCCCTAATTTCTATAACTAATGATCATGACTCTTAATATCTATTTCTTGATTAGCTTAGTTCAAGAGGTTATAGAATATGTCTACAATAATCTCTAAAATAGAATTTTGACCAATATGAACATTAAGAATTTATAGGGAACTTTAACCATATAAATACATAAGAAACTATAATAAAAGTCTTATAATTAAGAATACTAAAAGTATAATAAAATGGGAGATTTGAATAAATGTAAACTAATTCTAAGAAACAAACTATAATTTATAATACAAAATGAAACTTAGATGAATTTAGAAAATTACTAGAATAATAACCAATGATCAAAATATAGATGAGAACCTATAAACAATAAGAATTTTGATCTACATAAAGATAAGGTTGATAGCAAGTAAATAATAATAGAACATAATTGCTAGGAAGGGCATCAATAAAACTAAAAAAGCTTAATAATGAATTTTGAAATAAAAAAGACATAGAAAAGTCTTACACCAATCATAGGAATTTATAGAATGAAGAAAGTATATATTAAGAAGTCAATAAGTTGTATATCTACATATAATACAAAAAAAGTCTTTTAACATCTATTTATACATAAAATGAGGAGTTAGAATAATATAAGTTTACTCAAAGATTATGCACTAAAAACATGAATTTAAGATCATTTAAATTGCTTTTACTGAGGAATATTTAGTTAACAGGAATTATATATATATATATAAAGTATTTTATAAACTCTAAAATGGTTATTTATAAATCATTATTGGATTAGAAATAATAAAATGGCTTTGACAAGAATAAAGTAATTTTAGGACATTTGAACACTTATTAGAAATCATCCACATAGTCAATTATCTAATTAGTAAATATTTAACTCTTTAGGTGAATCTGATCCAATTGTAGATTTCCAGAAGACTACTATGATTGAGCAATATGAGCAAGTGAGTAATCCTGATCTATTACATTGCTTATGATTGTAATATTAGTTGCACCTGAAAATCAAATAATTAAAGTGTTTGTATGATACATATGGGGTTGGGAACATGTTTGTGAATGGTGTATGAATTGTATGACAAAGTGGTGCTTATTCAAAGTGACAATGAATTTTTGTGAATAATGATTTGAAACATGTTGAATATTGTCTTGAATTGTTTGATCGCTTTAAAGTTGGCTTAAAACTGGTGGACTTATGATTTAAAAGAAATCACGCATTGCATGACTTGCATATATTGCATAAAAAGATGTGAAGCCCTAGTGTTAATGTTTCGGTTCTCAGATAATACTTGGTTTTTCTAGTTGTAAATTTCCTAATTCTTCACAAGATTATCTTTGTCCTATTCGGTTCCACGAGAACTACTTGACAAATGAAGGAATGCTGCCTATGGTATCGACTTGAAAAACTAGCACTTAATGGAGTCTCTGTGTTCTAAAGGAAAATTGAGTGATAAAAATACCTATAATAAAGTGACAACTAAAGTAAGCATTGTTATTCCTATTGTTCTTAGTTTCTCCTGGGCGGGTGGGTCAAAGGTAATGTAATTCTTGACTTTGTTTCTTCAACCTCGATGTGAGGGTGAAAATCTACATCTGTTTAGATTCTAGGTTTCCAGACTTATACTTGAACATATGCTTGATTGATACATTACATTTGCTTGATAAATAAACTTGCTTGTTATGCTTGATGTGTAATATGTGATGGTTACTTCATTGAGTTGTAGATATGCTCATACTCCAACAGATTTTTCAGGGTTCTTTTGTGACCATGGCTTGTAGCATCTGGAAGCTAGAGCCGATAAGGAATAAAAGCTAGTAGGAAATGGGGATAGATAAAAGAATTATAGAATTACTATATTAGTAATTTTACACTTGTTTTATGTTACTAGTTTGTGAGTTAAGAAAACTAGTCTGTAATAATTATTATTCAGACTTTATGTAGTTTATTCTCTCTATTATTGTATAACTTATGGATGTACATCATTTCTTATCAAGCAACTCAAAATATCATGTTTTATATATCACATCTCTTAGAGTAACTAGTTGTATTGTACAACAATTAAATTTATTTGCAATACAGTACAACTAGGGTATCCTTTGGGGCATGATAGAGTATACTCCTCTCTCCTGATCAAACCATTCCAATGGACGTGCACATCAAAATGTGAGAATTTTACTTACAAATTAGAAAGCACCCCCACGTCAGCAGAGGGACAAGACTAGACGGAAAAGCATAACAAAAATATAAAATCCATACTGAAATTATCAAAGCTGGAAAAAGTAGAAATGTCAAGCATGTCCACTATTTCAAGGAAGTTCGTAAGACCAATTTCATTGGCTTTCTCTTGGAAGCACAGAATCAGCTTTGGTAATCTTCACTCCATCAGATGAAACATCTGGTAAAAAGAGACCTTCTAGTCACCATGAACTTGAAAGAGCTTGCTTTTTTCCATAGCTTTTAATTTAAAAAGAAAAACAAAGAAAATTTTGAAAATAAATTATTTCGATATGTTTGACAGTCACCAAGTTTTATAACTGGAACATGTATAAAAAAAAAAAAAATTGAGAAATTGCTTTCTGTGAAACAAATACATGTAATGTTGGTAAGTCTCTATAAGCCAACATTGTAAGAGATCGCACAATGAACCCACTGCCATTACTGATTCACTAATGTATCCCCTTCATCATTTCAAATGACTATGATCATCCAGGAATCTATATGGTTATATCCTTAACTAACTATGCATGATAGAAAAATTAACAGGTCAACTAGACTTGGAAATCTCCTACCTCCTACTAACATGCATCTATCTATGTCAATTCTTAAGCTTCACCAGGATACTTAAATGTGGGGAGAAGATGTCCTGAAAATCAAGCCAAAGAGATATGTGGAAGGGGTTTCTAAAGCCACCAACCACAGTCCTGCTAGTTTGAGGATGTCCTCCAGATACGTTCATTCTGCTTTTTATCTTACATGGCTCCACCTGTTAGTAAATGAAAATATTTCACACCATATCTATAAGTTTAAATTTTAAGATTAGATGAATGTGAAGTTAATAGGTAAGAAGGAAATAACTTTCCAACCAACATAGATGAATTGTTTTGTCCATCATAGTTTGCACTAATACCATGATCTTATGAATTGTTGGCTTATGTCTTGAAAGGGAAGTTGTTTGTATGCCCGAATGGATTAATTTTCGGTACACTCAGCCATGTCTGCTTGGTTACAAGAAATATGATTCCATGAAATAAAAGTTTCCTATTATTTTGAACAAGTAAAGGATGAAAATAAAAAAACGAGACTCCATCACTTTCAAGACTTAGAATTTTACCGATTCAAGATTCTCAAGAAATGAAAGTGACAAACCTGACTTTTGACTGGCCGAACAGATCCAGATTATGTTTGTGACTATAGTTGCAATAAGAGCCATCGAAGGTGGAAGACATTGCTTATTTTATTATCTTTAGAGCTATGAGACAAGATCTCTCGACTCAAGCAATTCCGTCAAGTGATATTTTAGACTTACGCATACATTGACGAATAAACAACCTTATCCCCCAAATAACACTCAACCTTATCTCTGCCCAAAGTTGATGTTACACATTCTGTTGACTGTCAAGCAACAATATAAAGCCGACACAGGTTATACAACTTCATGTGAAAAAATGCATGAAATGCAAATATAGGACTTTGAACCAAACCTACACTACCATTAACAATGACACAGCGTGAAAGCGTAAGAACAAAAACCAATCTCACCGAATGATTTCTAAAAACATTCAATTGCAAAATCTTGCAATTTCCCAAGAGAAAACTCTCTCTCAATAAGGTTTCAAAATGCATCAAATATCATATCCTTAAAAAATCCTAAAAGACCTATTTATACTATTATATAAATCCCTAAAAAGAATTAACAAGAAGTCGGATAAATAAAGGCTAAAATGTAAGCTGGCAGCCTAGGACGTTAGAATTAGGCAACCTTCAATCAATGCTGGCCCAAGGCCGGCAATCGTCATGGAAAAGCCAGCGGGCTTCTTGGCAAAGCTAATGGCATTGTAGCTAGCTTTGGTTGCTACGTGATCTATTACATTATTCTCTTCCACCTGCAAAGAACTCGACCTCGAGTTCTCTTCTGAATATAACGGTGAGTCGTTTGGGTAGAAAAGAAATATATCAACCCAAATCTCTTTGAAACCTGCATTAGCTTCATATAATTCTTTTAATAGATCGAACCCTACAACCTTAGCATTTAAAATCACTAGAAGATTGGCCTTCTCTTTCTCATCTATTTTCTTCTTTTTTTTTCAAGTCTCGACAAGTTTACTTTTTGGCTTCTCTTTTGCTTCTTTTACAACCACCTCAACTTTTGGCTTCTCCTCTGCTTTAGCTTCAACTATTTCAATCAGCTTTTCCTCTTCCATTACCTTCGTTGGCTCAATAGCAGTTATTTCACTTGTTTCCTCCTCAAGTTTGCTTTCAAGGACTTCAAAGTCTCAGCATTTTTAGTGGCAATTTCAGACGGTATATCAGGAAAAAGTCCCTTTTCATTAAGTTCAGTGGAAATAATTGGTGGATGTTCAATCTTCTCATCTACAAGTTTTCTTTCTACTTTAGGAGGACTGGTTTTTGAAGATTCGAATGATGTCTCTTTAGAAGTCTCTTCAATGTGTTCTTTCCCATTCTCTTTTGTAGTAGGAATTTATTCCCTTTCAAATCATTATTTTGTGCCTACTTCATAAACTGTAAGATATTCATGTATCACTTTCTATTCTTGATGAAATTGATGGTCTTTTTGAAACATGATTTCCTCATAATTAAGAGGATGGAATTCATCTTCCAATAATATCTTCATCCTAAATCATATCCTAACAGTTGTTTTTCCTTAATCACTTAATTTTTTTTGTAATCTCTTCCAAGCAAAAACACGCTTTCAATCTACAAACCACTAACTTTACTCTTTTCTCTTCAGGAATCTTTATATATTCAAAGACCTGCTCAATTATAGAAATCAAATCAATAAAATTCTTAACCCTAAATCTCCTCTAAAATATGAAATTTCTACATTTAACTTAAAATCATTCCTTCATATCCATTCCTATGTTTGTAATAATTATCAAAATTACATCATCCATAGGTCTTACCTTTTTTCAGTTTTGACACCACTGCTTGTCTTCGTGGCTGTTCTTCCTCCATCAATTCATCTTCTTCCTTATAATTAGATTTGTAAACATGTAATCCTTGATTTGCAAATAGATTTGACAAAAGAATGTCCGCGTGCATATTCTACACTTGGTCGACTCCCATAACCGTTCTTGTTTCTGTTGGCATTGGATCGCTCGATTAGATCATCAAATATTGTTCAATACGTTGGAATCCCTGATCCCTGCTATCCAATACTGCTCTTCGAACATGTGACTTGGTTCATAGGACTTACATATCCTAAACATCGTTGAGGACGTGATCGCCTCCTAAACTATCGTCTCTGACATCTCTATAGGAAACTTTTTGCTTTGATACAAATCTGACGTAGCATGAAAGTGTAAGAACAAAAATCAATCTCATCGTATGATTTGTAAAAACATAGAATTGCAAAATCTTGCAATTTCCCAATGGAAAACTCTCTTAGTAACGTTTCGAAATGTATAAAATATCAAATATCCCTAACAAAACCCTGAAAGACCTATTTATACTATTACATAAATCCCTAAAAACAATTAACAAGAAGTAAGTCGGATAAACAAAGGCTGAAAATCTGTTGATAGCCTAGGACATCAAAATTAGGCTAAGTTAGATAAATAAAGGCTGAAGCGTAAGATGGCAGCCTAAGACATCAGAATTGGGTGGCCTTTAATCAATGTCGGCCCAAGGCTAGGGGCTTCATGGCAAAGCCAGCGGCCTTCTTGGCAAAGCTGGCGGCCTTAGAGCCAGCTTTGGCTGCTGCGTGACCTGCTACATTAAATAATCTTGTAACCTTTGTATTATTGATCTCCCAAGCCTGTTTTCTCAACCATGAAAAGGAATTGCCAGATTAACAACTTGTCTCATCTGAAAAAACTTGATTGCCATCACTTGATGAACACAATCTTCACTTTTCTCCTATGTGCAGTAGTGGTAGTTAAACCAGCATACATGGCAGTTGAAACAACCTTCAACTGCAATTCTTTAGATGAAGAAGTTCAAGCAAATGGAGTCGGCATGAAATGCCCCAGTCCTGGCACCACGAATTTCATTAGCACATGTACCTGCATCTTTCATAGAAATCATACACAACATTTTCCACTCTCTTCTGGTCCTAAATTTGTTCGCCTTTATTTCACTCAACCTCCATATTCAGACACATCAAAAGCATTGTTTACCATCATGCTCGGAAAGTATTACTTATTCAGACTCTAACTATAATTTTGCAACCGACCCTTTAAGTAAAGACACTATCATCAGGGAGCTCCTGGATAAATGACACTAACTACCTCACTAATGATAAAGGAACTAAAAAAATAAAAAAAGTCTAAAGTTGATATCAAGTATTATGCACGGGTACACCCATATACAGCACTCAAAAAGGTATATTCCATAGCTAGAGTGCTATCTTCTTTCACACGGGGAAATATCAGCTGGTCATTCTTGTAGAATTAGGATTCTATTATCTCATTAGGTTTCACTTTTATGAGACTAGGAGAAACACTTTTCGAGTTAATGGAAGATATTTCCATATCTATATTAATAACAAAATGGCTGAAGATCAAGCAGATCATTAGCCGGAGTAGTGGGAGTGGTATTCCCATCCATAAAGACTATTTTGTCAAGAGTTCCACACATGATCAGACTACAGAGGATCTGGTTATATCCCTGCATGTTGATACTGAATTTTCAGCAAGTTATGCCCCTGCAATTTTGAATGGATTAGAAATTTTCAGATCATCTGACTCTAGGGGCAACCTTGCTGGGATTTATAGTTTGAAACAAAGCATACCATGACATCTGACAAGATCACTGCATGTCAGGTGATAGTAATCCTGTTCTTTGGCGACCTTTTCTCGTTCATTCCCATAATCCATCTTCAATGTTGGTTCCTTTACCTTAAACTAAAGTTAAGGAGTCCTAGTCAAGAATCAAATGGTTGACGATGATTCTCACTCACAGCCATGAAGTTGGCAACCAATAATTTTTCAGACTCTTTTCTCATAGGATTAGTGGATTTGGAAAAGTTTATAAGGGCTTCTTTAAGGAAAATGATGCTTTTGTTGCCATAAAGTGTGCAAATCCTATTTCACACCAAGGTTTACAAGAGTTTCAGACAGATATCAATGCTCTCCAAGCTGCGTCACCGCCATCTTGTCTCCCTGATTGGTTACCGCATGGAGGGCAAAGAAATGATACCTGTATACAATTTTATGCAGCATGTTACCTTATGTGACCATCTCTGCAAGTCTTAAAATCCTCCACTTCATTGGATTAAAAGGCTCAAAATTTGTATTAGTGCAGCTAGAGGATTGCAGTACCTTCACACACGATCAAAGCAGCCAATCATCCATCGCGATGTGAAAAGCACTAACGTATTGTTGGAAAATGAGTGGGAAGCCAAGGTTTCTGATTTCGGTTTATCAAAAATTTGGCCTGACATGATCAATCAATCCAAAACACATGTAAGCATTATGGTGAAAGGAAGCATTGGATATGTGGATCTTGAGTACTACTGTCGCATGAAATTAACCGAAAAGTCTGATGTGTGTTCCTTTGGAGTGGTTTTATTTAAGGTGCTAAGTGGGAAACTAGTTGTACCACCAATGGAAGAACACGAAGACGAAGCAATCAATTTTGCTGCATTGGCTGTTAAATGTCATCGGAAGGGTACATGGGATCAAGTGATTAATCCTTTCCTTATATGAAAGATTAGCTTAGACTACTTTAAAACATTCACAAATGGGAAAGTGGTGTTTAGCTGACAGAGGGCGTGAGAGACCATCAATAGGAGTAGTGCTCAGCAATTTGGAGTTGGCCTTGCAACAACAATGCTATGTTGATAAGCATCGTCATTCACCTAGCATAGTCTATAATCCCAATTCAAAGACAGTAGCAAATCATGACATATTGGTAGGCACGTGCAATTCTAATCAACATTTGGCGATAGAGTTTTCAGAAATCCTTCACCCTAATGGGTGATGATTAGAAAGTTCTACTCTACCTAGATGTTGAATATGTCGGGGATAAAAAATTTTCAATTTACTAATAGTTTTAAGAAGAGGATTCACATGCCCAAAGAAAAAATTGAAATGGATGTAACATTGTTCTATGTTTTTTATTCTCAATGACATGAATCCAAGAGAGCCTTATAAGATATGGTTATATTTATACAAAATTAATAGCTAAAGAAAAAAAATGAATCAACAAATATTGATGTGATCATTCTCATAAAATTAGCCTTGATTATTGATGTGTTCGAATCCCATAAGATCAGCATTTTTCATCTAGAATGAGATTATCTTTCGACCATGACTCCTCACATATTCATAAGGGTCATTCAGCCCCATCAAAACTTATATAAGTCTTATTCTATTTTCAAATTCAGTAAGTCCTCGGAAATCACAAGAACAACCAACCATAGGTCCTAACATAGTGTACAAGTAAATAGATTATCGCAAACCATTGAATTGTGTATAATTACTGATTTGTAATCTTCAAAAGCCTATCGATTCAAAGAATACCTAGGCAATTGGCATCAAATAACAAGATTCCACACAAAAGATATGAAATTTAGGATAAAAAGCAAGACGATCCTATGAAATTTTCATTCAAAGATAGATAACCAATAATTGTCCTTTCTATGCCTTAGGGTTACATTATAAAGGAGCAAACAAAACAAAAAAAAAAAATATATATATATATATATTCATAAAAAATTAAACAAGATACATCGCAATAAGTTGGCAGTTATAACTCAAAGCTAGTGGCCTTGGTGATGGCTTTAAATTTCTTGAATCTATACACGTTGAATGCTGCCTTAAGGCGATGGCTTCTATTCTTATGTCGGTGATGTAAATCACCAAAGTTGGCGGCATAAGAAGCTGCCAAAATTGTTTCAACACATGTTCTTCACCCATCATATGTCACTTCTCCAATTAGTTATATCAAATCTCTTCCTCTGCATCATACTCTCCTGATTGGAAAAAATTCCCTTGGATTTTAACTATCTCGTCAGATCCATTTGAGTTTAAAAGAATAAATACTAGAAGGGGGGAGATTAGTACTGTGCATGATAGCATGGTTGTGTGCAAATTCAACTAGATTTACCTTTTGATTCCAACTTCTCACATGTTCACCCATGAAGCTCCTTAACTCTTCCACAACATGAACCCTACCACGCTCATGTGGCAAATATGCATATGACCCTTCTTCACTTATTGAAGCAAACACAATATTAAAATCACAAATCTTGTCCTCAATTATCCTAAGAGTCATACATGAATTCCTACCTAGTAGATTCACTCTATCATCTCCTAGCACCATTTCCTGTTCATCAGCATAAAAATAAAAAATTGGTTCACCAACACTATCTGGCTCAAAAATTTAATCCTTTTCATCATCAACATAAGTGTCGACAATTGGCTTTTCATCAGCCTCAAATACATCTTCTTCTTCACAATGTTCTTCATCATAAATTGGTTCATCATTACTTCCTGCTTTAAAGACAACATCATATTCTTCCTCCTCAACTTCATAAAAAATAAATTTCTCATTTCCCTCAACCTCAAAGACATTATCAAATTCTAGGATCTCTACTTTCATCCCTATTTCCCAACGACTACTATCTTTCTTAACATGCAGCCTATCCTGCTTGCATGGTAATTCATCAAAAAACCCTCCTCAATAGAAGACGAGTCATCATCTGATTCTTAGAAACCTACATCAGGCATCAGATCAATATTAAGGTTCTTACCTCTATTTTGATTCACCATAAACACCTCCATCCTCTCTGGCATCAGATTACGGTTTTGTTCCCATCTAGGGTTTTCATCCCTTTGAGTCCCCATCAATGCACCCATTCTTTTTTGTAAATTGATCCACAATCACATTCATTTGGCGTTCCATTGTGCCCATCTATTCATTAATGATCTGTTTGATCCATCTATCTAGGTCATCATGACCACAAGTTTCATCTACTACAGCGTGACGTTGATTGCCTTGTCATTTGGGAAGCATCTTCTCTAAGACCGAAATCTCTAAGATCGAACCTAGCTTTGGTACGTACTGACGTAGCGTAGAAGGAAATAGATTATCACAAACCATTGAATTGCGCACAATGATTGGTTTGTGATCTTCAAAAGGCCTATCGATTCAAAGAATAACTAGGCAATTGGCATCAAATAATAAGATCCTACATAAAAGAGTAGGACAACTCTATGAAATTTTCATTCAAAGATAGATAATTGATAATCGTCCTTTCATATGCCCTAAGGCATACATTATAAAACATCAAACAATATATATATATATATATATAATTTGTAAAAAATTAAACAAGATATGCCGTTAGTAAGGTAACAACTTATAACTCAAAGCTATGAGCCTTTATTACAAAAGCTGGAAGCTTTGGCGACGGCTTTAAATTTCTTGAATCTGTACATGTTGAACGCTGGCTGAAGACCGGTGACCTTTGTTTTTACGTCAACGGCATAGATCACCATAGCTGTTGGTGTACAGAAGCTACCAGTGTTGTTTCAACACATGTTCTTCCACCCATCCTATGCTACTCCTCCAATTAGTTATATCCCATCTCTTTCGCTACATCAAGTCTATGTATATACTCAGGCATTCTGGTTAAACTAGCTAATTCATCCCTCAATTTTTTTTTATTGTTATATGCAGTAATTGGAGCCTGTCTTTAGCCCAAATTCACAATTTCGTGTTGAATTTGATATAACAATCCACCATTAGTTTGACTATATCTTTCTACGACGTCTTCCCAAAGCTCCTTTACTGAGTTAAAATACATGAAACCATCAGCTGTGTCACGCCCTGAAGGGTACATTAAATGTGGTAGTCCGCCGTACACAATATTAAAGTCTAGGAATGACCACCTCAATCATGCAAAGGCTTCCATACTATGTATAAGGCGACTAACACATGAAGGAGACACATCGGAGTGATATTTTATATTGATATAACTTGAGTAACAATGTAAAGGAAATACAATTCACTATACTTCAATTACAATTCATCAAAGATTTCACTACATAAAACTATTACAAAACAATTCACAAGACCTAGCGATCTTCAAGTATTCTTACTTCCTGCCAAAACCCTGACGTCATACTCCACTCCAGACATCACGGTCCCCAAGTAGCATTCTTCCGTCAAGCTGTTTATTCAAACATCTATTAGGGTATAAGTCACACTAGCTTAGTGAGAGTTCCCTTAATTCCGTACCATAAAAAGCAAGTTATAAATCATCCATATGCTATGCATGAACAAATACATGAGCAGACAATTATGTATGGGGATCTGGAACCCATACACAGAATGATTTACGCTCTCCGTATCTAAGGTTGGGGATAGTATTGAAAGTCTACACGACCGCTACTAGTCCCCAAGCCCCCAAGCTCGTAGCACTCAACTGGCTAGGCTCATACATGGGATGCATCCCGGTGCGCTTTAGTTCCCTATGAATGAACTCTGATACGGGTCTCATTCTCCAAACGAGTCCTCGGACCATATCGATCGACTTACGTAGGAGTAGCATGCTACCAAATGCAACTTTTGATGCGATGCATGACCAATTTAATTTTTGCTTGGGTCAAATTATTCATACATTCTTTAGAGTGACCAACCAATATCATACACATAAACAGAAATAATATGAACAGTGCAATTATCCAATCAAATCATGGTTTCTATATGCTTTAGTATTATTTGGCATACATACATCAAAGTCTCATCGATTATCCCATCCCCATTCATATTGGCTTTTATCTTGTTCCTATAATTCTAATGCAACTAGCTACAAGCACAAACAAGGTAACAAAATAAGAAGAAAACTCACATGTCCATTGGACTCCGGTCTTTTGATCATAATAGTCGGGTGGCAACGAATCCTCGAAAGCAAAGACACCTAAGGAAAGAAATACCCAAATGAGTATTTCAACTCAAAACAAATCCATTCTATCTCATATAAACTATCAAATTCGTAATTCTCGTCCTATGTGGGAATCCAACTTAAAACAGCCATAACTTGGTCATTTTAACTCGGAATTTAGCAAATTATATACCGATTTCTATCTACTTCGAAAATCTATCTAATTCTAATATCATATTTAATTTTTGAAAACTTTGAAGCTTTGAAAAGATCTGATCAGTTCAGATTAGTAGCGAAAACTAAATTGGAAAATTGATTTTGTGAAAGTTTATGAAGTTTCTACTATCCAAAGCAAGTATACATGCAATATGAACAAGTTACTATCATAAATGATATATCATGAGATATATATGTACATGTTCTTGATGATATTGAATAAAAGAGATTTTTAGAAAACTTTTTCCTTATAAGACTTCATGAAAAATCAACTTAGAAAGACTAGTCTTGTATTCTTGACAATTCTCACTTGTTTTTAGAAAAAATTCCTTGATAAAATTTATTTATTCTTGTTAAAATTAAGCCTTCATTGTGTATATTCCTTAAGGCCTTTGTTTTTCAATAAAAATTTCCATTTTACACTTTGTAAACATGTTTTTAAATATGGTTCATCCCAAAATCCGAATTTTATAATTTTTTTTTTTTTTTTGTGGTGATTCATTTAAGTAAACTCATTTGATACTTAGAAACTTAAGGCTCAATCATACCTAGCCACTAAGGACTTCATTTCTTTAGTAAAACTTTCATTTTGAGTTTGAAAAATAGGGGTTTTCATACCATTACTCCATTATTAAATTTATTAAAATGACAAGCAACTCAAATTTTCCTACTTTATTTCTACTCTTTGTTCTACATATTTTTCTTAGCAAATCTCATTTTAACTTATAAAAATCATTACTTGATGATATCTATGACCTATTCTTCATTTTTCATATAAAACACAAGTTTTGGAGTTGATAAAAGGGTTTTTAAGGCATGGTCTTGAAACCATCCGAATTTCACAAGGTTAGATAAAACTCAAATTTTATACTTTGTAATCTCTTCCTATTTTAAGAATCTCTATTAGTAGATCTACCATTTACTTATCAAAAACATCTCCTATTGATCCTATTCCATAAGCCTTTCATTTTTTAAACAAATTCTTCATTTTGGTATTGAAAAATGGGTTTCCGAAATTGGTCTTGGTTGAGATCGAATATACAAAATTTGTTTTGGACATAACTTTTGATAAAATCCATCTAAACTTATGAAAATTCATCCCTTACATATCCTATCTTAAGAGCCTTTTATATCTTGAATAAAGACTTCATTTCGGCTTTTGGAAATAGGTGTTTAAATAATGGTTATTTTCAAATCCGAATTTTGAAAAATTCATTTGAGTTTGTTTTCTTTGTAAAACTCATTTAGTCTTTCAAAAACCATTTCTAATCAAACCTACCCCTTAAGGCTTCCATTTTTTAATAAAAATCTTATTTTGAAGTTGAAAAATGGGTGTTCACATTTCAAATTCTTTTATTATGAATTTAAAACTTATTTTGAGATTGAAATATAACTTTTGTAAACTTACCTTTGTTTTGAAAATATTCCTTAGTAGATCTAAACTTTACTCATCAAGATCATTCATTTATGATATTATTCCATAAGCCTTCATTTTAAATGAAAAATACACATTTTGAAGTTGAAAAATAGCTTTTCTAAATATGGTTCCCTTTTTATCCAAATTTTCAAAAATGATTTTTGTTGAAACTATAATAGATTTGGAGCTTTCTAATACTTTTCTACTATCATCAAGCTATTAAAAGTTATTTAAGAACATAAAACAAAAGTCTAAATGCATTTATGAACTTAAAACAACTAAATCTAGTTTACTATACTAGTTATAAATGTATGAACACTATGATGGTTATTTGAATGATGAATATGCACAAATTATTAGCAATAACAACATAACTTGAAAATAAAACAAAATAATAGTAAAATAACTTAAATAACAAGATCTATAACATTGTGATGGCAAGGATCTCATGTTCAAGTGTTTCTACATTCCTAGCTTGAAGCTCATGGGGATTTTGTGTGGAATCACTCATGAATGAACTTGCCATTATATGTTTTAAGATAATAAAGTATACATCTATTACCTATTGGAAGATTGGAACAAGAAACTTGAAGAAAAATATGTGAATGTGTATGTATATGTGTGTTCGGTTTTGGCAAGGAAGAGGAAGAGAGAAAGAAAAATTTTTGCAAGAGTTTTGCTTTGTAAAAAGTGAGAAAGTGAGAGGAAGTTGGTATAAAGGAGTGTATATAGACTTGTGGATTAGGGTTTGTGTAATAAAGGAAATAAAATAAAATAAATTGGAGTGAGGAGAGAGAGAGGGAGTTGCGCCGTTTGGAGTAGGGAAGAGAGAGGGAGTTGTTTGAGTTGTGTTGTGTAAGATTCAAAATTAATTAAGTAATTTAAGTAATAAAGTTATATTGGAAAAGTACATTGTAAGGAAAATGATGAAATTGTAAGAGTAAGATGTAAGGATGTAAGAAATAGGATATGGATAGTTGTACTTGTGAATAGTGTAGAAGAAATCAAAAAGTAGATTAGACATTTAAAGTACCGATAGTAATGAAAATACGATAAAAGGTTATAACTGTGACTTTTTAACTCAAAAAATTATATAACTGATATATTTGGAAATTTATTAAATTACAAGTCTAACGGTACTAATATCATATATTAATATTTCGAGCCCCAGGACATGCTTTTCGAAGTTTGTACTCGATGGGTTCGAAATAGATCGAAAATTTGCTAATCTTATCTTTAAAGCATCATAGTATTATTACGAACCAAACTACACCATTTACTCATATTTCGACTCCTTGGTTTAGGAATATGAGATTGTCGGATCTAAACTACTTAGGTTTCCTGGTAATTTGTTAACTTAGGTTTTCCAATTGACTTTCCGGTTTAGGGTTTGAACTTGATATTACCCTAAAAATTAGGGGTTTACATGAACTACTATATTCTACTTAGGGTTCCCAGGTAATTTTCCAATTTAGATCTTTGCGAATTTGGAAATGAGGGTTTATGTTTATACAACACATTTAGTTTGAGAATTTTATTTTAAATTTTATTTTCGTAAGTATTTAATATCTCTTAACGTTTTCGGAATTCTTGAATTGGGTTTTATTTCGAAGGTTAATTGTTATTTACTTTTTAATAATTTGTTTTTGGGTTCTATATTACCCGATTTTACAAGTCAGAATTAAGTATAGAATTTGTCATACGTAGTGGTTTTGGATTTATAGACTATTGAGTTCTTATTTTAGTTTTAAGGATTCTCATTTTCTTAAGATTAAGAAATTTCTAGATTCGTTCGTGATTTAGGACTACTCGAAGTTCGGTTTTAATTTGGAGTCATTTTTAGAGTTTATTTTCGATGTTTATTTTGAAATTATTTACTGAAATTTTCCGAGGCTTACAAACTGATTCCTTAGTCATAGTGTTTAATATCCAATACTTGATCATATAATCACATCAATTCCATTTCTAAATTTCAATATGTTACCTTCCACTTTCAGACAAGATCCATCAAAGATCACTAGCTTAGACTTGGCTTCTAGGACTGATAGATCTACTCCATCCCAGGAAGTTTAATCCATTGAAAACAAGTCTAATGGTCAATGTTCTTAGATTGGTGTACTTTATGGAGACGATTGGGAACTAAATTGTTGTTTTTCTACTATTGCACATCCATAAATTGATGGGCAAATTGAGGTAGTCGTTAGGATTCTTACTATATTATTGCATATTATAATTCAAAGGAATTTAAAACAATGGGAACAATGTTTGCCACATGTTAAGTTTGCATATAATCGTGCTGTGCATTTCACTACATCTTATTTATCATTTGAGATTGTGCATGGATTTAACCCTTTGATTTCATTAGATATTCTTTCTTTGCCTACTAATGAATTTGTTGATCTTGATGGGAAGAAAAAAGACAGATTTTGTTAGAGATTTGCATGCAAAGGTTAGTGCTAAAATTGAGAAGAAAAATGAATATTATGCTATGCAAGCCAAGAAAGGACAAATCAAAGTTACTTTTGAACTCAAAGATTGGGTTTAGGTTCATTTGAGGAAGGAAAGGTTTCCTACTCAAAGAAAGTCCAAGTTACAACCAAGAGGAGATGGACCATTCTAAGTATTGGAGTGCATCAATGACAATGCTTACAGATTAGATTTACCTAGTCAATTTGGTAATGTTAGTGCTACTTTAAATGTTGCTGACCTTTGTTTATATGATGCAAGAGATTCGATGATGAATCCTCTCAAGGAAGGAAAGAATGATGAGGATCAAGTAGCAAGAACTACTAAGGAACCAACTAAGCTCAAAGATCCATTATAAGATATTGGAGGACCAATGACTAGAGTAAGATCAAAGCATATGAATGAAGCTCTACAAGGATTGATTATAGAGATTCAAGAGAAAGAAGGTATCCAACAAAACTCCAACAAGACTTCAACACAAGTAATAAGCTTATCAATTTGCTAGAAACACTTGTTGAAGATGAAGGCTGCTAGCCTATATTCGGAGAAAGCCAGCATTTAGTGCGGGTTTGTGCCCCACCTCCAACGCCACTAGCTTTGGAAAGTACGCCGCCAACATATAGCCAGATTACAAAACAATCACAGTTAAAATTTTAACAACCGATGTAAACACTGCCAACTTTAGTACTAAAAACCGCCAACCTTGGCTATGTAAGCCACTAGCTTTTGGCCTGTTTATCTTTATTCAAAGTGACTTTTCAAATTTCTTTTTATTTTCTTTGTTTGTTTGTATTCCAAGGTTCTTTTGAAGCCTATATGAACCCTTGTATGGATGCTTGGTTAGAGATCAGTTGAATGCATATTTTTGAGAGTTTTCTTCCATTTGTGAGGATTTTCTCTTAGTTCTTGAAAAAGGACTAAATCTGGTTTCTTTGGCGTAGAAGCTTGGGGAAATCTACCTTGATAACTTAGGTTCCAATCAACAGATCTAATTGGGGTTTGATTCCATTCTCAATAGCATTGGTTCTAATCACCAATTTAGTTAGAGTCATGTTCCAATCACTTACTTTAATGCGATCCTAAGGTTCTAATTCTATCATTGCATGTCGAGTCTTAGGTTTCTATGCCTAAGGTTCCCGTTAGATATAGAAAGCTCTTAATTCCTACTAACCTACACCTCTCTATGTCAATTTGTAAGCTTCATCAAGATACTCAAATTTGGGGAGAAGATGTCCTAAAATTGAAGCTAGAGATAATTGTTGAAGGGATTGGTAAAGCCACCAACAACAATCTTGTTGCATTTATGCCTTTTGTTTTAGGACCTCGAGCATGTGTTGGCTCACACTTGTCATGATATAAACATGATAGCCTATACTGGTTCTACAAGCATAAGCTTTTAGATAAGATATTTTGGTGCTAACCTGAACATAGTATCATAGTAGAGGTCAAGAGTTCAAATCCCTACACGTTCAATATAACCTATTGAAATTGAGTCATCCACTTGATAGACTTTAATAAAAAATCAAAGTCCCATCCCACAAGTGAGGGGGAGTATTATGATATAAATGTAATAGCCCATACTAGATCTATAAGTTTAAGATTGTAAATCAATAATATTAGTACTAACCTTAACAATACTTTGTTTTGATCAAAGCAAAAGCCATTCTCGCAATGATCCTAAAATATGTTTTTAGGATATCCCCTAGACATGCTCATTATTTCCTGTTCGACCTTTCACAATTAAACTACAACATGGTGTGCTAGTGATTTTTCCATTTATTATGAGAATTAATTTCGAGCAAAAAGCTTGCAGTAATACCATAATCATATGAAATATTGGCTTATGTGTTAATTGGAAAGTTGATTGTATGCCCAAATGGATTAAATTTCAATACATTCAACCATTTTTGCTTAACTACAAAAAATGTGATTCCATTGTCAAGCCTAGATTTTTCATTTTCTAGATTGATTTCTTTCAACCCAATCCGTATCAAACCATAACCCATTTGATATAGACCCTCTACTAGAATTGAAACAAATATTCAATTTTGTAATCAATAGGAGTCGCCACCTGATCATAATAGGAGAAAAATTGCAAGTTAGGACCAATGAGTTGGTCAGTCAATAAAACTAATTTAAAAATTAGTTTTAAAAATATCAGAAATTCTTGAATACAGGGGGCTATATTATTAAAACTATATGGTTATCACTTTAATATTCTTAAATTAAAGTCCATCCTTTTAATGCTAAAAAATCTTATTAATGTTACAAAGTGTGATATTTACAATCAACATCATAATTTACAAATCAAGACAATATTTACATTCAATATTTACAAAGACAAGGAAAAGAAATTTTTTTTCATTTTTTATGTGTCCCAAAGATGCCTACGTACCTAGTAGTTCGGATCAAACAATACTAAAAGAAAAAATCTTTAGTGTGTTAGTTTTTTTTTTTTTTCCAAATTCTTTTACTTTAAGTTTTAAATTTTCCTATTTTGGCAAAAGATAAACTTTTTCAATGATATTGTTCTTATAAGACTACAAATTTCATTTGCTTCTTACAAAATGATTTTTCAAGTAAAACGATTATATTACATTACTTTTATATCAATGTTAATTTACCTTATTATATACATATATTTTATTATGGATCGGATTAAGGAAAGAGATAGGTTTATACAAAGAGCATAACAATGTAAGATATGCAATAAACATAGAACTTTTTTCTTTCGCTTGGTCCTAAAAAGTACTTAACTTAAAAAGAGTGAGAAGGAAAAGCAAGTAAGACATAATCTTACAAAAATTTCTTCGAGCTTTTATTAATCCACAAGGAGGGAGTTGTGCAAGGAAGTAATGAAGTACAAAGGAGTAATTCTGAAAGAGGGAGTAATTCTATGCTAGATTGCTAAGTGAGTATGAGAGTGTTTTCTCCTGTGTTTTTTCCCATGTCCCTACAAGAATGAACTCAAGAGAATTTATAGAAGAATTGAGTGGCAGGGCATTTCCTAGTTTCAGTTTTTTGGTTATCCTACTTTCTAAGGGCAAAAAGGGTATACAAAGTTCACAAAGACGGCAAAAAAAGGAAAAACACTATTTACAACTGTATAAGAACTATTTAGTAACTATTTTGAACTGTTTTTGTAAGTCTTATCTGTCAATTCTTGTCTGTAACTATTGTTGCTGGTCACATTATTAACTTTGGTCTTCTGATTTCCCATACTAGCTTATTTCTTCCATGATTGAGGTGTCTTCCTCATAGGCTTCGACCTTTATGGAGTATTTGGTGTCTATGCTTCTCTAAATTATCATGTTATGGGAAGAGAAAATGTTGTAAATCTGTGATTGGTAAATTAAGTAATTTTCTTCAGGTGGTGGTATAGTTACATGGGATTGCATGAGCTATCCAGTTATCTATCTGTAACTCTATTGGCTTTTCACATGTCTTTATTTCTTGTGTAGGGTAAGTAAGTTTGTATACACCATCCATTATTATATTGTGACTAGTAGGTCTTGCTTTTTTCACAACTATCCATCTCTCCTTTAATTGTACATACAACCTCTTTGATTGATGTTATGAATTCGGAGTCCAAAAACTTCTCAGGTTATCCATGAATAGATTCCAATAATCCATAGTCAAGGAGAGTTTGTTCAATAAATCCACATCCTTCTATGTATAGGGGTCAAATGTGTCAAGACAGATGTTCATTTTGTAAATGTTGTAATCAAGTTCCCCTTTATGGTTGTAATAACAGTTACATGTAAACTGTAATCATCCTTTACGCAGTGTTTTGCATATTTTTGAAACATTAAAAAAGGTTCCCAAAAATTTTTACAACCATGAGAAGTAATAGTTGTTCTTATTCTTTTAGGTAGTTTTTCAACATAATTCATCCTATTAAAGAAAAGGTAACTTTTTGTTTTTTCATAAGTTTCTTCTTTATCTAAACTGTGTTGTAAACAATGCCTAGGATTAAGTTGTTGTATGTCAGCTATTTTTCAACTTTCTTGTTTTTTATTTTCAGTGACTCAGTATCTCTTGCTTTTTGAATTTTGAAGCTAAACAGGGTTCAACTCCAAAATCACTGTGTCTAAGTTCAGTTTCTAATAACTCAATTGCTTGTTGTAAGGAAAAACATCCCCACCAAACTAGTCCAATGTAATTTTCAACATGTGCTTTTGCATAGATCCAGTTTTTATAAATTCCAGGATTGAATCCCCTTATATCGACATAACAGTAATAATTTCTATTTTTGTCATATGTGATCTAGTATTTCTAGTATGTAATTCAATATTTATATTCTTAATGTAATTAAGTAATGTCAGACACACTCTTACGTTGTTTTTGTTCAAGGTTTGTAATCCCCATACAGAGTCTATTAGTGTTTTTTGTTCAACTGTAATTCTTGTATGATTGATCTTAGAGAGTCTGAAAGATTGTGTGTTTTCTGGATTTTGGTCTGGAATTAGTAATTCAGTGTCTCCAAACATTATTTTTCCAATTGGAAGGAAGTAATTTTTCATTAACTCATTTCCAGTAGGTCTTATTTTCTTTTGAAAGGGTGCAAGCATAGTGGGAAAAGGTGGTCTGTAAGGGAAGGAAAGATTTTCTTATGAGAATTGAGAGGTTTGAGATAACTGGGAAGATTGAGACATCTGTAACTCTATTTCTTGCTGTAAACCTTTAAGAGTATTGTATCTGTCATCCATTGTTGATATACCTGCTCAAGAGATAAGGCATATCATTATCTTTTCCTTTTATATGTTCAAAATCAACATTGTGTCCCTTATTAACCAGTAAATCAATAAATTTGATCCATCTCTTCTGTGACATGCTTTTTTCATTTTTCATTTTTCTTTTTATAAAACTTAACAATAGCCTCACAGTTGTTCTAACCAGTATTTTTTTTTTTGTTTAACAAAAATAGTCTAAAAGAGTTTAGTCCATAAATTACTGCCACTAATTCCATATCTATACTACTTTTCAGTCATTTTTCTTTAAATTTTCCACTATTGTATCAACAAATTTCTTCTTCCTTTTTCAAAGAGTACTTATGAGGTTTTCTAATTAAAACAGCTCCCTATCCATTTTCACAACCATTTGTTTCTATAATTAAAAAACCTATACCTAAAGGTAATCTTAATTCTAGTAATTCTTTAACTAGTAACTTTATTTCTTCTATCAATTGTAATTCTATCTTATCTAATTTTGCAAAAGTATGTGTCTTTTTTAAAAGTAATTTAGTATGTTTTCCCAAATTTTTAATAAAAAGTTTAGCATAATTAACAAGCCCTAAAAACTGTTGTAATTTTTTATCAGTTATTTTGTAAATTCCAAAACCTTTTTAGCTATGTGTTGTTGTAATTTTATTTTTCCATTTCCTATTTCTACTCCTAAAAATTCTATATTTCTTCTGTAAAATTGTATTTTCTTTTGACTAACAATTATTGATTGTTTTGGAATTCGGTAAGTACTTGTTTTAAATGAGCAGTATGTTCTTTTTCATTTTTTGAGAAAACTAAATTATCATCTATATACACACAAACAAAACGATATCTGTCAAAAATTAATTCCATTTTTCTTTGGAAAATTGCTAGTCTATTTTTCAATCCGAAAGGCATAACTAGCTATTCGAAATGTCGTAGAGGACAAGTAAAAGCTGTCCAGGGTATGGAATCTTTCTTCATTTTTATTTGCTAGAATCCTGATTTATAATCAAATTTACTAAAAATATTACAATCTTGTATTCTATTAAGTAAATCTCTGGTATATTATATGCATAAGTTTTCTGTATTATTATTCAATTTCCTGTAATCTATTACCATTCTACTTTTTCCTCTAACTATTTCACTATGTTTTTTAACTATAAAGGCTGGATTTCTATGTGGACTATCTGATCTTCTTATGACTCCTATTTTTAGTAATTCATTAATAAAATTCTTCTCTATCTATATTATCACAAACTATCTGTTTAGCTTTTATTTCTATATATGGGTTATTATATTTAATTCACATTCTATTTTATTTCTATCCCAGAATTTTGTTGGATTGTTTCTATTATCTCCTCCTTTTCTGGTCTACTTAGGATTATGTCTATTTCTGTTCGCCCTGTTTCTATTAAGTTGTAAACAAAACTGTAATCCACACATTTTGCCCTTATTTCTAAATTATCATAATTTTCTATAAATTCTGTAAACAAGTCTTCATCCATTTCTTCCTTTAAATCTCCTATCTTCTTGTCATTTTTATTTTTGTTCTTTTTACTTTGCAGTTCCCTATTTTATCACATTTACAACTGTCTGTAATTCTAGGTGTTTCTCCTATTATAAAAGTAACTCCTCTTCTTGTAATTATCATTCCTAATCTATCATTTATAATGACTGTAATCCTAAGATACATACATGCCTTTTTAGAGTCATGTCTCTTACATAAATCCTAGAGCTCTTAAATTTGTAATTCCATCCTTTTTCAGTTTCTACTTCAATGAAATATCAGTAAGTATTTCACAGTATTCAAAAAGCTTTACATCCATTTGTTCAGCTTTAACACAACGTTTTCTTGTATTTCTGTAATCCATTCTTTTAGTATTACTTTTTATCTATTATATGATTTGTACATCATGTATCGATGAGTGCTTCTGTTTCTAAAACTTCAGTTCCTACTATGAATTTTACCTTTATTCTCATGTTTATGATTTGTAATCCTAATTTTCATCTATTTCTCCATTTATGTAAGTCTTGACCATTTTATTTTCTTCTATGAAGATTTTATCTTCCTATATTAATGTGCTTTTGTTCTTGCTCTCCTTTTTAATTCTTCTAACCTATCTATCATTTCTTCTATTCTTAGTATTCTTGTTTCTATTAGATCTGAATTTTTGTTCCATCTATTGTAACTATTACTAGTGTTATGTAATTCATATTTTTCTCCCTGTAAATCTAAACATTTTTTACAACTTTCTTCTGACATTTTATACATCTAAACCTGATTGTAATGTGAGGATATCCAAAACAACATTTACATGTGAAATAGCCATAATTTCCCAAGTTATGTTTATAAATGTGTTAATTAAATTATGCATGATTTTGAAGTATGACGAATGTGATTTATGTTAATATATGATATATGTGTTATGTTGATGTGTTAAAATACTTAAATGTCTCATAATAATTAAATATTGAGTTTATAAATTTGTGAGTGTATATAAGTGTGTGATAAACTAGCTTAAAACAAGTAAAAATATGATAAAAAAAAATAAATCTCTTACATAACAAATATTTAGCCATTGACTAAGCCCAAAAACACATTTAATGCCAAAAAATAAGCCCATTTATTAACTAAAACCAAGCCCACTTAAAGCCTTAATTAAGGTAGCCCCTAAAGTCAACAAGTTGATAAATATCATCAAAAGTGCAAATTTCGTGTGAAATTTTCAGACATCCAAAACACTCCTTTAGAAAGCTCAAAACTCCCATTTTCTCTTCTCCAAAAGCCCACCTATGGTTATATGTCATTAACCCCTTCAACTTATATAAAGAAAACCATTAAAGGCTTGCAACAAGACCACAAATTCAAAAAATAAAGCTCTTAAGGTATGTGTGTTGTTTGTTTTATGTATTTTGTTAGTAGGCTTTCTTATGTGAATAAGGTTTTAATGCTAAATATATATGTTGGATGAGTTCTATGTGTTAATGGTAGTTTAAGTAGTATATTGATGATAAAAGAACTTGTTGTATGTGCTAAACATATAACTTGAAGTGTTGGTGTAATTGAAGTTGAATATGAGAAGTGTTGGAGTGGCTTTGAGAAGTGGATTTGGTGGTATGCTGTGTTGAATTTGTATTTGAGTTGGAAATGAAGTTTATGAATGTTAGAGGATGATAGGATAAAAGTAAGATGATGTATGAATTTGAAAATGTGTTGGAAGAAGACTTAAAAGTGTAAAGTTGCAGAATTTTCGTGTTTGAAAACAAAGAGAAGGCAAAAATTTTGAAAAATTTGTCAAACACCCCCATTTGGGAGGGTATATGGAGCAAACGTCCTTGGCAACGGCCCCATTAGGAGGGGTGTTGCGCTCTCGGATAAAAAATCTCATTTTTCTCTGAGTTGAAACGGCTTCCCAAATGCCCTGTTGCTAAGGTGTTGCGGTTTCTGATTTCTTCCCTATTGCGACACTATTTTGTAAATTAGCCATAACTTTTTTATTCGGCCTCTGATTGAGGTGATTCAAGTTGCTATAGAAAGCTTAAAAGAGGTATACAATTTCAATGTTTTAAGTTTTACAAATTCTAAAAGTATAAATGCTTAATTTTTACTTCTTTCCAACTATTGCATTTTCTAAATAAAGTTAAAAACTTGTTTTTGTTTGTTTTATGTGTGTTTGCTTTGGAAAATGGATCTTTGGACTAAAAGGATATATATATATATATATATATATATGATATTTGATGTGTAATGATGATAGAGTGATATATCTAGGCATGAATTAAGTATATTTATAGATTTAATAAATAATTGGATTACATTAACTTGTTAGAATGACCTTTGAATAGCATGAGGAGTATATTGATTCAAATGTTCTCCAAAGCTTTGATATATGATCATTTGAGTATTTATTGAGTATTGTATGATGTTATATGATGTATGAATTCTTTGTTATAATCTTGATAATTTATTTGAATTTCTTTGATTGATTATGATTGAAATTAGTTGAGTTTGTATTTGAACTAAGTGAGAATTGCAATAATTTCTTTGCACAGTGATAGATCCTCGCTCGGCTACCCCTATTAGTTCTCGAGCTATTTCAGTACATAGTAACATGCTTGATTCTCTACTTAGGATAGGCATTCTTTAAAATTACTTTAAATTAGGAAAATTTAAGAATCGTTTGAATGATTTTCTTTTATGCTATTGAATCTGGTTTGGAGAACGGCACCCTGCTCAGATTAAGGGCATGGTAGTTTAAGGCACTTTGACTACACTTGTCATTTTGAAATGACTTTCATAAGTGGTTCAGCGGTAATTGATAGGGTATTCGGTATTGATATGACATTTTCTTATTCTTGAAAGGATGTAATATGATTTAATTCAATGCTTATGGGAACATTTGAAATAGGTGATATTATGGATTGAGTTAAGTAAAGTTGAGAAATGGCTGAGAACCCTAGATGAGATTACTTTTTGTTTTGGATAAAATTATCTAGGATATATGAGTATCCGAGCTACTTATATAAACCCTATGAGTGTCGTGATCGTTACTTAGGTTCCCTAGAAATCCCTGTTGTCCGGAGTTTGAATACTCAGTGTTGTTTGGCTAATTAAAGATTAACTAATAATCTAATGAGTGTTGCATTTGCATTTAGCTTAAGCATGTGTGTATCACTTCGTATTTGTATTCGTTACTTGTGTACTGGGCCTTTGGCTCATATTTTAACAATTTCAGGTGATGATAATGATGAATTCTACGTGAATATGGGATATGATACCAATTGCGAGGATTTTCTAGATGACATGGAGGATTAGTTGTTGACCATGGACCTTGATGGATTTCCATTTTTTAATAGACTAGTATAATATCTTTTGATGTTTGTAATTGTTGTTATAGCTTTAATTATCTTTTGTGTCTTTTGTTTAAGGCTTGTAAAAAACCTTTGTTTGTAATATCTAAACTTAGCTATGTATGTCTTGAACTTGTTTCTCTTGAGATATTTGTTGATGATGATGTGTTATGTTTTTAAATTAAAATTTTTAAAAATCAATAGTTTTCAAATTAGTTGATTTTGAGGATTTAGATAGGAAATTCTTCAAGCACTTCTTCTAGGACAACTTACATATAATTCTGCAGGTTATATGTGGTTGGAGAGCTGTTATCACCTGTTTTTATTATAAGGGTGATATCGGCTCCTTACAAATGATATCAGAGCTGAGTTTAAATAATTGTTTGCCTAAATGTAATAGTTTGTTTGAGACTTGACCTAGACATAAATAGGTAGTATAGAAAATAGTTAAGTTTGCTTAAATAATTTTACTTGCTTGTTCTCTTATTTGCTTACTATGCTTGTTGTTTGTTTGATTGGCTTGTTTAACTTGCTTATTATTATTATTTATGAACGTGAATGTGAATTTAGTAAGCTTTGTGTATGATTTAAAATTTTATATATGTGTAGTGTTGAATATATTGCATGCAATTGAAGATGGATAGGTTAAGGAGGTTAACAAGGCAACAATCTAACAGAGAGAATATGTCTACACCGCCATAGTCATCATCTACAACAGCTCCTGCTTCATTTTATTCTTAGTACTGAGCTGCTCTACCTCATGCCTCAGCTTTTGCATCACAAGTTCCTTCAACAACACAGATTCCACCACCTCCTCCTATGCCTCCTATTCCTCCAATGCCACAAATGTCTACCAATGATCCATCTTCTATGCATGGTATGCTAAGGGATATGATGGCAATGATGCAACAGTACCAGGCAATGATGTTTCAACAAAGTCAACATCTCGTACAATAGAGTAATCAACAAGGAGCTAGGCTAAATGAAAATCCACTAATAAATGATCAAGCTAACCAATTCAAGTTGTATGATTTCAGTAAAATGGTTCCTAACTTTGATGGATCAAGCACAGACCCTACAACCAGAAAGCTGGATCAACGAATTAGAAAAGACTTTTGTTGCAAGTGATACTCCTGAAGACAAGAAAGTTGATCTAGCTGTGCATATGTTAAAGAGAGATAAACTGGTGGAGGTAAACAAGTGTAAATTTGCAATTACCCATCTCCTAGAATACATTCAAGGATACATCCTTTTTAAAATATTTCCCAACTCAGTTAGAGAAAGAATGATTGCAGATTGGTTAAATCTAAGGCAAGGAAGCAAAATTATAGTTAAATATGATGCTGAATTCTATAGATTGCTGCACTTTGCTGGAGGAGATTATAGGATGAAAGAATGGAGGTACAAAAATTTCAAATGGTTTAAATGAGGAAATTCAAGGAGAAGTAAAGAAGTTTGAGTTGCAAACTTTAGCTGATATTGTGGCAAAAGCTATATTAGTGGAACAAATTCAAACTGATAGTAGAGTGAGAAGGGCAAAGAGAGCTGCATTTTTTGGGAAAAAAGACCTGCTCCCACTTCATCTTATAGTGGTTTTCAAAGTACTAGTAAAGGAGTGAATTACCAAAGTAAGGGAAAGAAGCCTTTTCTAGGGAAGCAAGGAGATCAAAAGTCGACATTTAAAGCTTCAACCCCATATTTGAGAAGAAATGTTTCGGTGCTTTGGGCCTCATGAATTATCATATTGTAAATGGACTCCTGTGCATGCTTCTCTCGTGGACAAATTGGGCATAGATCTTATGATTGTAAGAATACAAAATGACCACCAGTTTTCTATGCTTACTGTAAGCAAGGAGGTCACCACATTGCCAATTGTAAGGATCGACTTGATACTAAAGTGGAGTTGATTTAGAGAAGGGAAAGACAAATGCTAAGGTCTTTACATTATAGTATTGAAGAGACACCTTCAGTAGACACTTTGGTAGGTATTCTGAGTGTTTTTAATCGAGATGCTTATGTGTTGATTGATATTGGAGCTACTCATGCATGTATATTTGAAAATTTTATGAATGAGTGTGAACTTGTCTTTGAAACATTAACTGATCGCACTATGTGTGTGAATACTCTTTTGATGATTGAGACTAGGCAACCATATGTATGTAGAAATGTGAATGTTATGATTTCTAATGTGAGTATGCGTATTGATATGATAGTCTTACCTTTGTCTGACTTTGATGTGATCTTGAGAATAAATTAGCTAAATCTTTATAAGGTTACAATTGATTGTAGTAAGGTTGAATTGAGCTTTGATATGAAAGAAGGGAGATTCACATATTTGTTGGAAAGGCAAACGCCTAGAAGTATGGAATCAATGGGGTTGTGGGAAAAATCTGTTGTTGCATCTATGAGTGTTGAAGAGGTAGATATCAATGTGGTACCCATTGTGAATGAATTTGTTGATGTGTTTCCTGAGAAGTTGCCTGGGTTGCCACCCAATAGTGAGATAGAATTTGGGATTGAAGTACTACAAGGAACCATACCTATCTCTAAGGCTCCATACAGAATGGCACCTATAGAATTAAAAGAATTAAAACAACAGTTGCAAGAATTGCAAGAAATGGGTTTCATCATACCAAGTATATCTCCATGGGGTTCGCCTGTTTTATTTGTAAAGAAGAAAGATAGCAGTTTGCGAATGTGTATCGATTATAGAGAATTAAATCGAGTTACTATCAAGAACAAGTATCCGTTGCCCCAGATTGACGACTTATTTGATCAGTTGAAAGGAGCCACGGTATTTTCCAAGATTGACTTGAGATCGGGTTATTATCAACTCCAGATTAAATCTCAAGATATTCAAAAGACAACTTTTCGAATTAGATATGGGCACTTTGAGTTTTTGGTGATGCCTTTCGGGTTAACAATGCTCCAGCTGCGTTTATGGATTTAATGAATAGGATCTTCAAAGATTATTTGGATTCATTTGTTATAGTCTTTATCGATGATATTTTAATTTATTCTCGAAGTAGAGAGGAGCATGAAGAGCATCTGAAGCTTGTGTTACAAAGGCTTAGTGTAAGCTCTCATTTTCTTAGCAACCTGAACTTGGTTTCGGAGGTTGAAACCAAAACCCAAAAAGGGTGCCTTAGGGTTAGTTTGACCTAGGAACCCTAAGTCCGCAATCCCGAGAACGAAACCTTGAAGCAATAAAAATGAGTTAACTCTAGAATATAGCCCTAAAAAATATACCAAAACATAAAAAGATTATATTTAAGAGAAATTCATTCATTTCAAACTCGATCGGGATCTGTTCTCGAAAACTGGTCCCCAAGACTCAAGAATAGAAAAATATTGTATAGGACTCTTTAAAACCAAAATTTAATAAGGAATTCAAAAATATAATTATAAGAATTTTTCGATTTATAAAAATTATAGTTATAGCTTTTTATCGTATTTTCATTACTACTGATAATTTAATTGTCTAATCTACTTTTTTATTTCTAACCACACTATTCACATGTACAACTATCTATACCTTATTTTTACATCCGTACAACCTATTCTTACAATTGTACATCATTTTCCTTACATTTGCTTTTCCAATACATTTTATTACTTAAATTACTTATTTAAATTTGAATTTTATTACACAAAAATAATTAAACATCTCTCTCTCTCTCCTCTCTCTCTCCTCGGCACCCACCCCCCCCCCCCCCCCCCCCCCCTCCTCCTTGTCCTTTCTCTCATTTTGTTAAATTTTTCTTCTTTATTTAATCACAACAAACCCTAATTCAACTTCTATAAATACTCATTTATGTCTTTCACTTTTTCACTTTCTCTCTTTTCTCACAAAATCAAACTTTTGGAAAAGTTTTTCTCTCCCTCTCTTTGCCATGACCCTCTCCCACATAAACACACACATACACACACAACTTTTTATCCTTCAAGTTTCTTGTTCCAAAACACTTCCTAGGTAATAGATCTAAACCCTACCGCAATAAAACATGTAATGACAAGATCATACATATGTGGTTCCACTAAAATCCCCATGAGCTTTATGCTAGGGATGTGGAAACACTTAAGCATGATATTCTTGCCATCATAATGTTGTGGATCTCTATATTTAAGTTGTTTTACTATTATTTTGCTATATTATTGCTATATGTTATTCTTATTGATATTTTGTGCATATATCCTCTCTTTAACCTCATCTATATAATGTTTATATTACATTTGCATCCATGACATGAATAATGTAACATACGGAAATAAAGATGAAAATATAATGAATTATGAATCATAAGATGATATAAGATGAGTTTAAGGTCAAAACAAGTAAGTTGTAAAGGTTTAAGTTCAATTGTAGAACGAATGATAAAGTTTGGATTTCTACAATTTTTGACAGATTCAACGGCCTTGAGAATCTACGCCACCGACGTAGAGACAGCGTAGAAGGGAACAGTAGCGTTTTTCTTAACGCTAGGTAGAATGCCCCAATACGTGAGAGTTTCTTGTAACGCCGAATAGGAACACCGCCGGCATATGTTGTTGGGTCAAAGTTCTGGGAATTCAAAGACTCGATGAACGCCACCGATGTTCGTGATATTTTACCAACATAGAGTGTACATCGGAAAAATATTAAGTACGAGATGCGAGAAGACGGTTTCGACAAAAATTTTATCATATTTTTCCTTCGTATAAAAGAGTTTTGGAGCGTTCTTAGAGATCTAGGGTAGGAGAACCATCAAAAGTGTGTTATTGATCCAAAATAATTGATCTTAACCTTCTTCTATGGATTATATACGAATTTGTATAAGTTTTCTTAAGGTTTGGTTGGATTTTTGCATGAAGGTTCTTGTGTGAAAACCCTAGCACGTGTTGAGATCCATGATTGATGAATGCAAGTCGGGTTTTAGCGATTCAAATTAGTAAGTTTATTTCCTCTATGATGGATTCAAACAAAATAGGAGTTAAACAATCCTTATACGGTCTTTATGTTGTGCATATTGGGATTTTGGTGAAATATTTGGTGTTTGTGGAGTTTTGTGTGGTTCATTGTTGTTTGAGGATATTTTTGGAGTTTGATCAAAATAGACGGTGCAGATAGCGGAAATTTTTTCTCAGGTTAGGATTTTTGGAGAATTCATGTATGTTAGATATATTGATAATGTGTTCATATCTGTTTGATGTTATATATATATATATATATATATTGTAACAGGATATTTGGAGTTTGTGGAATTGTTGGTGTTGATATAGAGTTTGTGGAGTTTGGGTTGTCTTTGTTGTTGTTGATATCGGATTTGAGGATTTGATTTATATTCCTGAAATTGAGAAAGGTACAACCAATCCCTACTTGTTGTTTTTGCTTGTAAGTCTAGTATTAATTGACTGGTTGAGGAACAGAATTTCATAATAAACCTAATTATATTCGACTTAATAATTGTATGTTTGATTGTGTTTGGCTTTGACCAGTGAAGACCTTGCAGACAGTAATACTAGTGAGGCACCTGATGACCTTGATGTGAGGTTGTCCCGAGTGGACTCTTGCCTTGATATGATTTTGATAGAATTAGGTGTTTTGAATTCGGAGTATTTGGGGAGACCCACTCATCCATATATGTATATGACTATTTATTTTCAAAAAGTTGTTTGATTTTCAAGGGGTCTGAGTAACTTCGAGTTCGGATTAGAGTATACCTAATATGGACTGTATTGTTTTGTTAGCTTAAGAAAGATAATATGACTGTTTGCATTAGCTTAAGTTGCATGAATTATATGTCTTTTGTATGTATATGCATTTGTTTTTGGATTGGAATTATCGTACTGGGCGTTGCCGCTCATTCTTTTAAATTTCAGGTACATGTGAAGAGGATATAGTATATGATCTTTCTGGATATGAGTTGTTCTTTGATAACGGGGATGACGATAGTGGACCCGACTACCCAGCCGATAGTCAGTCTTCATATATCAGGATTGCTAAAGAAAAGATACGTTTAGGACATTTAAAGTTGTACTTGGATGTTTAGGTTAGTTTCAATGAAAAGATTTTGATGTAAACAATTTTTAGTTTTCTGTTGAATTTATTGGCTATGTGATGTCAACTTGGATTTTATGCTTGAACTAGGAGTTTATGTTTTTATGAGGTATATGTTTTTAGTTTAAACAGGTTTTATCCTATGAGATACCCTATGTGTGTTTACATGTGATAAATGTATTATTGAGGATATTAGAGCCTTTGCGTATCCTATAAGAGAGGATACGTGGGGTTGTAATACATTTAGGTTAGGGTGTTACAAATAGCATAGTAGATTTATTTGTTTTCAGTACGTAAATGCCATGAAAACTTTGTCTTATGTACATAAAAGACTTGTAGTAGCATGATTATAATGAGAATATGTTAAAAAGTTCAAGTTCTATTTTAGTTTCAACAAAAATGATTTTGGAAATTCGATGGAAAAAGAAACCTATTTAGAAAAACTATTTTCCAACTCCAAAATGAAGATCTTACATTTAAAATGAAGGGCTTAGGGGATAGGTATTATAAAGGAATGATTTTTATGAGTTGAGCTTAGTTTTACTAAGAGAAATTTCCAAAACAAGAAAAAGGTTGTAAAAGATAAGTTAGAACTTGTTTCAACACCAATAAGAACTTGAAATTCGTAACTAGGGTGAAATGCCAAGTGAACACCTATTTTTCAACCCTAAAACAAGAATTTTATTAAAGAAATCAAAGCCTTAGGGAGTAGGTTTGGTTAGGACTTCATTTTAGAAAGATTAAATAAGTTTTACACAAGAAATAATCTCAAACACAAGTTTCAAAATTCGGATCTAGAAGTGACCCCCACTTAAACACTTATTTCCAAATACCAAAGAGGATTTTAATAGAAAAATAGAAGCTTTAGGGAATAGATATGATAAAGACTTAATTTTTACAAGTATACATGGATTTTATCAAAGTATAATCCTAAAACAAAGGAAAGGTTTCAAACATGGATTAAACAATATTCTCATTCCTTGAGATTTTGTAAAATTCGTAACTAGGCAAAACCCTTATTTAAACATCTATTTTCCAACCCCTAAATGAAGAATTTAATTAAGATAATGAAGGTATTAGGCATATAGGTCATCAAGGTCTTATCTTAGTAAAAATATGGATGATTTTCAAAGGATAAGGCTAGTTTTTCTCAATCAAGTGTTCTTGAAGTTGTTGTAAAGTAAAAATTTTCCAAAAAGTTCTTTTTAACCAAAAATCATTAAGGATGCACATATAGATAGCTCATATCATGTCATTCATGATAATAACTTGTAGATATTGCATACACATAAATATACTTGGTAGAAACAATACAAATTTCACAAAACAATTTTGGAATTTCGATTTTTAGCTACTGATCAGATTTGATCCGAGCTTTCCAAGACCTAAAAGTTTTCAAAAATTAAGAGTAACATCATAAATAGATAGATCTTTCAAAGTAAATAGAAATCGATAGCTTATTTACGAAATTCGAGTTAGACCAAGTTATGGTCATTTTAAGTTGGAATTTCCATCTATCACAAAAATTACAACTTAAGAGTTTTTGTTTAATAAATTGGAATTAGTTATGGTTTGAAATACTCATTTGGGTATTTCTTTCGTTTAGGTGACTTTGAATCGGAAGAATTTTTGTCTCTGGATTACTACTACTAGAGATCGGTGTCCATGGCCGAATGAGTTCACTTTCTGTAAATTACATGCTTATGATTTTGCTTGTAATGTTAGTGGTATTAGAATTAGGACAAGATAAAAATTGGAATGCGCATGTGAATTTTATGGTTGAATTAATGATAAGAATATCGAAATGGGAATTTTTATAAATATTTGTATGATTTAGTACATGTTTGAAGTATCTGAAATCTCTATGATTGCCTATAATTCAGTTAAATAATATGCCATGACCATATAACTAAATTATCCATGCATAACATATATTGAGTCTCACTACATTTATTATTATACCTTTGTAGGAAAAAGGCACAATAGTTAGGCAACAGGTGGGCTTGAAAACTCGGATATTGGCGCCGGTCACTTGACTTAAAATGGAAGTGGAGTAGGCACTTGAATCAACTACATAATTATCGAGTGGGTGGGCACTTGAAACAACCACTAAATGATTGAGAGTACAATTGAAATCTATGGTCGTATGGGCCTAAAACACCTAACCTGAATGGAGGGCGTAAATCCATTCAACATAGGACTCCCGGAAAGTCTTATGTATTGTATGCTCACGTGCTTGTGCATTTCATATGATTGTTTAATATAACTTTTTTACATCATTGTTGGATTAGTATTTAATTTTGGGAAGTGAAACTCATTAAGCTAGCGTAGCTTATACCCCCACAATTTCTTTTCGATGTAGTTTTCGTACCTTTGGTTGCGTCCTTGGACTTGGCCTAATCAGGTAATGCGAAGTTAGGTTTCCCTTAGAAGTTTATGATTAGCTTGTATAGACTTTCATAGGAAATCTTAAACGCTCGGGATGTTATTAAAACACTAATATCTTGACTAATTATTTTTGCGGGGGAAATGCATCTAGTATTTTGTAAATGATCCTGAGATATCTTTGGTTTATATTTTTTATGCTTATTTCATTAAATTAAACTATCTATCTCCAATTGCATATGTATTCTATTATCGTAAGGGAATGTCTTACATCTAATACAAGACTTTCAAATAACTGTGGTAGTGATTCCTAATTCTCATTTAGCATGCGGTGGACTATTACGTTTAGGGTACCCTTTGGGGCGTGACAGTTTAAGTTAGTATCAGAGCCAGGTTAAAATATAAAGCATGGTAATAGAATTTAAAAACTTAAAATGTGTAAATAAATGAATCTTAGGGTAGTAAAGAAATTAAAATTCGAACTAACTAAAAATCTTTTCTTAGTATAGGTTTCCTTAAGAGAAACCCTGGAAAGAGCCAAAACGTTTCTAAAAAGGACTAGTGAAACATTTGTAGACTACAAGTTGAGACTAAGAACTCTATGTGAGGATTTTGCTTTGGCCGAAGACCTAGGTCTCTAAGAGAAGTGTATGTAACTTGGAAGAGAGGTCTTAGGTATACCAAGTGGGAAATGGTAGTTGATAAGATAAGGTATGATCCAATTAGAAGAAAGAGATGGTAAATGTTAGAAACAATCTACACGTGGAGAGAATCGTGGTAGATTATGGAAATGAACTAATGTTGAGGGAGGCCACTTTTATCTTGAAGAAGGAAGATAATCCCCCTTACCCTGACTTTCGAGTATGGAGGAGCATTGAACCTTTGTATGTTTATGCTCATGATGACTTGATGACCCATAGGGAATGGCTTGAAGCAGATGCGAATAATCACTTTTATTAGCAAGGAGTATGTCTAGACCTTTTGCCGACACCTGCAGAGATTCAGGCCCCACCTCTTAGTGACGTAGGCATGCAGTTAGGAAATGCCTTAGTAGAGGAAAACCATGATGAGAATGAAAGTGAGGAGGAAGACGACCCTGAGGAAGACCCAAACTGGGTAGATGAGGAAGAGAATAGAACACCTTAACCGGTTAGAATTGAGGAAGATCTAAACGACGAACCAAACCCACCTAATCTGGATTTTGATCAAGATCTGCAAATCTCAAATAGCCACGGGGTAGAGCCCGAATTTGATCTTAGTCTTTAGAGAGACATATATGAATATAGAGAAGACCCAGAGTGGCAAGTGAAACACCCATTACTCCTGTAGAGAATGAAAATTCTGAAGAGATCATGATGAGAGAAACCCAAGAGAATGTTAGAAGGATTTAGGAGGAAACTGGAGGGGAGATGATAAGAGAAAAGAATAGAAAGGTGGAAGATAGGATCGAAGAAGAAGAAGAGAAGGAGTTTGAGCAGGAAGAATAGACATGGCTACCTAGAAGGAGAAGGATGAAAGTAAGGGAATATTTGAGCCTATTTGTTAGGAGAAACGATGGGAGTTCTTCTAGTGGAGATCGTCCTCCGACCCCTACCCCGGGAGATTCCTAAGAAAGAAGAAGGTAGTAATGGCGAGCATGACCCATAACAGTCCAACAAAAATTTTGTAATAGGCAATAAGGGATGCCAAGTTGCCTTAGTGATGTCCTTAGGCAGTTTTAGTATGTTTTATCTTTTGTTTCTTGTTTTTCCTCTCTCGGTTTAGTAAGAGGTTGTAATTTTGATAGATTTATGTCAGTCAAGTAGCATTTTTCATGTTTTGTAAGCTTAATGTAAGAGACTCGACTGAATGTATGACCTCGGTATTATGTAATGAAATCTTATATGTATTTTGTTTACAGGAGGAATTTATGTTTCTTAACAAATAACATAAGCAAAAATTTAATAACTAATGAGGAACTCTATGCATGATATACTCTTACAGAACCATAATTAATAACAAGATACATGCACATCATTGCATCCATTGCATCATTATGACTAGTTTATTTTTGCTTGATTTCATAACTTAAGTTATGATTTGAATTCTACAATTTGATTTTATAAATCAAAATTTCTTGACTCGGATTACTTGATTTGAAATTTATAGTGATTCGTTGAAATTTAAATTGATTAATTGATTTCCATGATTTACAAATTAAGTAGTTGAGGAATAACTTAAGGAAAATCTTAAAACCTACTTAAATATATAAACGAACGAACCCGAAGAAATCAAAATCGTGAACAAAAAATCCCCCGGTAGAAGCAAATAATCAACCTGCTTTACCCCACAAAATCAACAAGGGGTAACACCTTAGAACCCCAGATGGACATGATGAATGCAATTGAACAACTAGCTAATCTTCTAAACACATTTATCCAAAATCCAAACCAAAAGAAAAAAAAAACAAAACCTAAATCAAAGCCAAAGTGTGCAGAATTCCACCACCACCACCGCTATGCCACCTTACCAAAGACCTCATCGAAGCTCTTTAGCATACTTCATAAAGAGTAACCAATATTTTGACAGAGCCTTTGGTAACTCGATGAAGCCGAAAATTGGTTGGCTGAAATGGGAGATCTTTTGCGGCCTATCAGGTTCCACCATACCTTCTTGGACTATGGACTTACATGCCTAGATGCACTGCTAGAATATGTGGGAATCAGGGAGAAAGAGTTTGGTACCCTCGATCACTTGGGAAGCTTTTGTCATAAAATTCTGGAAAACTATTTCCCTTCTAGTTTGAGGGTAAGACATAGTGCAGATTTTCTACACGTGAGGCAAAGAGGTAGAACGGTTGAGCAATATGAAACTGAGTTCACTCACTGCTACGATATGCACCCGAATCTTTCAGAGATAGCAGAGAGCTAAAGAGACAAGTGTTCTTGGGAGGTCTAGATGAAGACTTAAGAATTAAGTTAGAAGAGCTTGGATTGAAAGCTTATCTAAAGTTAGTGGAAAAGGCTCGGATAATTGAAGAGCAAGGAAAATGAAGTATCAAATGCCGAAAAGGAAAGTTTTTGGGAAAATGCCATTTGATGCCTCAAGTTCAGGATTCAAAGGCAAGAGATACAGGCCTTACTATGGATTCCAAGAGATGGGAGTGGAAAACCCAATCCGGCAAAGGTTAATGTTACTTGAAGTGCAAAGAGACACACTATCCTAAACAATTCCCACAGCTAAGAAATAAGTATTTCTTTGCTGCGAATCTGTCACAAGGCCCATGTTTGCCAAAAGATGGCCTCACCTCTTACCTGTAAAGAGAAAGGCCTTTTGCAACAAAATGCCCGCAAAGAAGAGTGTGCAGCTTCGACCATACGTAACACCTGGTAATGTGAGCACGGAAAAGGCGAAGTAGAAGTGGAAGTCGGTCGCATCAACTATGCATGGAATGAGACTCTACAATATCGAAGGATAGCGAATTGTAAAGGAAGAAAATGGTGATGAGATGGAATTAATAGCCTTGGACCAAGGTGGAGAGTATGATACCAATTTAGTCACAGGGCATATAATGGTGAATAGAAGTGAGGCCTATGTGTTATTCAATATTGGAGCAACACACTCATTCCTCACCACTAATCTGGCTAGATAGCTCGATTTACCAATAGTTACCACCACCTTGAGTCTACAAATCAAGACACCCATAAGAAGTATCGTGTCGACTTAGGAGATGTTGAAAGATTGTCCATTGGAAATACAAGGACACCCCTCTAAAAGTGATTTGATAGTATTAGGAATGAATAAGTACAAGATTATCCTTGGTATGAGTTGGCTAACGATGGTTAGAGCTATTGTGGATTGTCGAAAGAAGATAGTAAGCTTTAGTGATCAATATGGGAAAGACGTGGAGTTGTTGGAGAGACCACAATTCCCAGAGGGAATGGATTAAATTCTTTTGAGTTAATGATGGAGGATGAAGACATAATGCCCATTGAAGATATCTCTGACAAGGAAGAATCACGGGAGATAAAAGATATATCGGTTGTGGATGAGTATCCTGATGTGTTACCTAGGTTACCCCCAAAGAGGAAAATTGATTTTGAAATTGATTTGGCTTCGAATACAGAACCAATATCAAAGGTACCTTATCGGATGGCACTGGTGAAGCTGAAGGAGTTGAAAATTCAGTTGCAAGAACTGTTGGATCAGAATTTCATAAGGCCTAGTATGTCGCTATGGGGCGTACCCGTTTGTTTGTGAAGAAGAAAGATGGATCTATGAGGCTGTGTATTGATTATCGTGAGCTCAATAAATTTACAATTAAGAATCGATACCCTTTGTCTAGGATTGATGAATAATTTGATCAGTCACAAGGAACGCGTGTTTTCATAGATTGACTTACGCTTTGGAAATCATTAATTAAGGATAAAACCCAAAAACATGCCAAAACAGCTTTTCGTATAAGATATGGGCACTATGAATCTTGGTGATGCCTTTCGGTTTAATAAGTGCACCAGCAATATTCATGGATCTCATGAATAGAGTTTGTAAACCACTATTGGATGAATGTGTAATCATCTTCATCAACGACATCCTAATCTACTCCAAAAGTGAGAAGCAACATGAAGAGCATCTAATGATGGCGTTGTAAACTTTAAGAGAAAGTAAGTTGTACGCCAAACTATCTAAGTGTGACTTTTGGCTAGATCGGATATCCTTTCTAGGACATGTTGTGTTAGGAGAAGGTATCTCGGTCCATCCTGAGGAGATTAGGACTGTAATGGATTGGAAACAGCCACAAACAGTAACCGAAGTAGGAAACTTTTTGGGATTGGCTGGCCATTACCACAAGTTTATAAAGGATTTTTCGAAAATAGCTAAGCACTTGACTCAATTAAAACAGATGAATGAGAAATTTGTATGGACAGATAAGCAGGAGCAGAGTTTCCAAGAATTTAAAACAACGGCTAGTATTGGTACCAATTCTGGTTTTGCGAAACCCGAAGAAATCTTATACCATGCATAGTGATGCTTCAAGGGATGACCTTGGATGTATTAATGCGAGAAGGAAAAGTTATTGCTTATGCTTCTCGACAGTTAAGACCACATGAGCAGAACTATCCTACGCATGATTTTGGAGTTAGTCGCAGTTGTTTTTGCTTTGAAACTTTAGAGGCACTATCTATATGGACAATGGTGCGAGATATACACATATCACAAAAGCCTTAAATATCTGTTTACACAGAAGGAACTAAATATGAGGCAAAGAAGATGGTCGGAGCTGATCAAGCATTATGATCTGGGAATTAATTATTATCCGAGAAAAGTAAATGCAGTTGCAGACGCTCTGCATTGGATTGAGAAATAGAAGATTGAATTCATTAGACAAAGTGTAGAATTAGAGATAGCCAATTTAGTGTTGGAACCACCTTGGCTGAGAGAATTAAAGAAGCTCAACGATATGATGAGGTAATGCAAAAGCTTAAGAAGAGGGTTTAAGAAGGAAAATACTCTGACCTTGTAATAGATGAGGAGGATGTGGCCAGAATGAAAGGATGGCTATGTGTTTCGGGTGATGAGGAGTTGAGGACGGAAATTTTGAGTGAAGCCCACAACTCCAGCTACACTATACATTTGGAGGTACCAAAATGTACTAAGACTTGAAAAGCCACTACTGTTAGGGGAATAAAGAGGGATGTAGCCGATTATATTATGAAATGTACGGTTTACCAACAAGTAGAGGTAGAACACCAAAGGCCAGGAGGATTGTTAAAGCCTTTCCCTATCCCTGAATAGAAATGGGATAAGATACCCATGGATTTTGTGGGTGGTTTCCCAAAGACTTCACAAAGTTGTGATACAGTATGGGTAATTGCGGATCGGTTGACAAAGTCAATGCAATTTTTACCAATCAATATGACCTACTCTATGGACAAATTAGCCAAGATCTACATTCGAGAAATAGTGCGACTACTTGGTATACCTATAGGAATTATCTCAGATCGAGACTTAAGGTTTGTATCTAAATTCTGGACAAGTCTACAAAAGTGTTTGGGTACCAAGCTGCATTTTAGCACCGCTTATCTCCCTTAGACAGATGGACAGTCTGATCGGACAATCTAAACCCTAGAAGACATGTTGAGAGCATGTGTTTTGGAATTCAAGGGAAGCTGAAATAATCATGTACCGCTAATTGAGTTTACTTACAATAACATCTACCATTCGACCACTCAGATGCCACTCTACGAAGCCTTGTATGGACGGCGTTGTAGGTCACCTCTATTTTATGATGACATAAAGAAGCTTGCTATTGAGCTAGGCTTAGTACAAAAGGTGGCTAATAAAGTGAGAACTGTACAACAAAAGAAGAAAGAAAATCAAGACAGGCAAAAGATTTAGGTGGATTTGAAGAGACTAGTTCCCGAACTTCAAGTGGGTGATCATGTGTACTTGAAGGTGAATCCTATTAAGAGTATACGAAGAGTACATACACAAGGGAATTTGAGCCCAAGATATATTGGACCCTTTGAGATACTGGAAAGAGTTGGAAATCTAGCATGTTGATTGGCCCTGCTGCTGAATCTATCGAGAATGCATAATGTGTTTCATGTCTTGGTACTAAGGAAATATGCGCTAGACTCGGAAAGCATGGAATTGGAACCCATCCAGTTAAAAGAAAACCTCACCTATGAGTAACATCCAATGCAAAACTTGGATAAGAAAACATAAAAGTTACAAGATAAGGAAATCCAGTATTTGAAAGTGTTGCGGAGAAACCACGCATTTGAGGAGGCAACCTGGAAAGCTGAAGAGGAAGTTCGGAGAAAGTACTCCGAGTTGTTTCAAGAAAAGGATACATAAGTTTCGGTTTTGAGGACAAAACTCTGTTTAAGGTGGGTAGGTTGTAAGCCATCGTTTTCTTAACAACCTGAACTCAGTCTCGGAGGTTGAAACCAAAACCCAAAAAGGGTGCCCTAAGGCTGGTTTGGACCTAGAAACCTTAAGTCCAGCAATCTCGAGAACGAAACCCTGGAGCAATAAAAATGAGTTAGCTCTATAATATAGCCATAAATAATATACCAAAACATAAAAAGATCAGATTTAAGAGAAACTCATTCATTTTGAACCCGATCGGGATCTATTCTTGAAAACCAGTCCCCGGGACTCAAGAATAGAAAAATATTATATAGGACTCTTTAGAATCGAAATTTAATAAGGAATTCAATAATATAATTATAAGAATTTTTCGATTTATAAAAATTACAGTTATAGCCTTTTTTCGTATTTTCATTACTATCAGTAATTTAATTATCTAATCTATTTTTTGATTTCTAATCACACTATTCATAAGTACAACCACCCATACCATATTCTTACATCCTTACAATCTATTCTTACAATCTCACATCATTTTCCTTACATTTGCTTTTCCAACACATTTTATTACTTAAATTATTTATTTAAATTTGAATTTTATTACACAAAATAATCAAACATCTCCCTCTCTCTCTTGAGCTTGAATTGACGCCCCCCTCCCTTGTCCTTTCTCTCATTTTGTTAAATTTTTCTTCTTTATTTAATCACAACAAACCCTAATTCCACTTCTATAAATACTCCTTTATGTCTTTTACTTTTTCACTTTCTCTCTTTTCTCACAAAAGCAAACTTTTGAAAATGTTTTTGTCTCCCTCTCTTCCCTCTCTTTCCCGTGACCCTCTCCCACATACACACACAACCTTTTATCCTTCAAGTTTCTTGCTCCAAAACACTTCCTAGGTAATAGATCTAAACCCTACAACAATAAAACATGTAATAGCAAAATCATACATATGTGGTTTCACTAAAATCCCCACGAGCTTTAACCTAGGGATGTGGAAACAATTAAGCATTATATTCTTGCCATTATAATGTTGTGGATCTCTATATTTAAGTTATTTTACTATTATTTTGCTATATGTTGTTCTTATTGATATTTTGTGCATATATCCTCTCTTTAACCTCATCGACATAATGTTTATATTACATTTGCATCAATGACATGAATAACATAGTAGATGTATTTGTTTTGAGTACATAAATGCCAGGAAAACTTTGTCTTATGTACATAAAAGACTTGTAGTAGCATGATCATAATAAGAATATGTTAAAAAGTTGAAGATCTATTTTAGTTTCAACAAAAATGATTTTTGGAAATTCGGATGGAAAAAGAAACCTATTTAGAAAACATATTTTCCAACTCCAAAATGAAGATCTTACATTTAAAATGAAGGGTTTAGGGGATAGCTATTATAAAGGAATGATTTTTATGAGTTGAGCTTAGTTTTACTAAGAGAAATTTCCAAAACAAGAAAAAGGTTGTAAAAGATAAGTTAGAACTTATTTCAACCCCAATAAGAACTTAAAATTCGTAATTAGGGTGAAATGCAAGTAAACACCTATTTTCAACCTTAAAACAAGAATTTTATTAAAGAAATCGAAGCCTTAGGGAGTAGGTTTGGTTAGGACTTCATTTTAGAAAGATCAAATGAGTTTTACACAAGAAATAATCTCAAACACAAGTTTCAAAATTCGGATCTAGAAGTGACCCCCACTTAAAGACCTATTTCCAAATACCAAAAAGAGAATTTTAATAGAAAAATAGAAACTTTAGGGAATAGATATGATAAAGACTTAATTTTTACAAGAATAAATGGATTTTATCAAAGTATAATCCTAAAACAAAGGAAATGTTTTAAACATGGATCAAACAATATTCTCATTCATTAAAATTTTGTAAAATTCGTAATTAGGCAAAACCCTTATTTAAACATCTATTTTCCAACCCCTAAATGAAAATTTTATTAAGACAATGAAGGTATTAGACATATAGGTCATCAAGGTCTTATCTTAGTAAAAATATGGATGATTTTCAAAGAGATAAGGCTAGTTTTTCTCAATCAAGGTTCTTGAAGTTGTTGCAAAGTAAAAGTTTTCTAAAAAATTCTTTTTAACAAAAAATCATTAAGGATGCACATATAGATAGCTCATATCATGTCATTCATGATAATAACTTGTAGATATTGCATACACATATAATATACTTGGTAGAAACAATACAAATTTCACAAAACAATTTCGAAATTTCGATTTTTAGCTACTGATCATATATGATCAGCTTTCCAAGACCTAAAATTTTTCAAAACTTAAGAGTAACATCATAAATAGATTGATCTTTCGAAGTAGATAAAAATAAATAACTTATTTGCGAAATTCCGAGTTAGACCAAGTTATGGCCATTTTAAGTTAGAATTTCTATCTACCACAAAAATTACGAACTTAAGAGTTTTTGTTTGATAAGTTGGAATTAGTTATGGTTTGAAATACTCATTTGGGTATTTCTTTCATTTAGGTGACTTTGAAATCGAAAGAATTGTTGTCTCCGGATTACTACTACTAGAGACCAATATCTATGGCCGAGTGAGTTTACTTTCTATAAATTACATGCTTATGATTTTGCTTGTAATGTTAGTGGCATTAGAACTAAGACAAGATAAAAATTGGAATGCGCATGTGAATTTTATTTGGTTAAATTGATGATAACAATATCGAAATGGGAATTGTTTTAAATATTTGTATGATTTAGTATAGGTTTGAAGTGTTTGAAATCTCTATGATCGCCTATAATTCAGTTAAATAATATGCCATGACCATATAACTAAATTGTCCATGCATAACATATATTAAGTCACATTACATTTGTTATTATACCTTTATGGGAAAAATGCATAATAGTTAGGCAACGAGTGGGCCTGAAAACTCAGATCTTGGCACAAGGTCACTTGACTTAAAATGGAAGTGGAGTAGGCACTTGAATCAACTACATAATTATTGAGTGGGTAGGCACCTAAAACAACCACTAAATGATTGAGAGTACAGTTGAAATATATGGTCATGTCGGCCTAAAACACCTAACCCCGAATGGAGGATGCAAATCCATTCAACATTGGACTTCCGGAAAGTCTTATGTATTGTATGCTCACGTGCTTATACATTTCATATGATTGTTTAATATAACTTGTTTGCCTTATTGTTGGATTGAGTATTTAATTTTGGGAAGTGAAGCTCACTAAGCTAGCGTAGCTTATACCTCCACAGTTTCTTTTTTATGCAGTTCCCATACCTTTGGTTGCGTCCTCGGACTTGGCCTAATTAGGTAATGCGAAGTTAGGAGTTTCTCTTAGAAGTTTATGATTAGCTTTATATAGACTTTCATAGGAAACCTTAAACGCTCGGGATGTTATTAAAACACTAATATCTTGACTAATTATTTTTGTAGGGAAATGCACCTTAGTATTTTGTAAATGATCCTAAGATATCTTTGGTTTATATTTTTATGCTTATTTTATTAAATTAAACTATCTATCTCCAATTGCATATGTATTCTATTGTCGTAAGGACACGCCTTGCATCTAATACAAGAATTTTGAATAACTGTGGTAGTGATTCTTAAGTCTCATTTGGCATGCGACGAACTATTACATTTAAGGTAACCTTTGGGGTGTGACAGTTGGAGAGAAGAAACTTTATGCTAAATTCAACAAATGTCAATTCTGGCTTGAAGAAATATCCTTTCTAGGACATATTTTATCCAAAGAGGGTGTATCGGTTGATCCAGTGATGATTGAAGCTGTTTTGAAGTGTTTAAGACCCACAAATGTGAGTGAAATCAGAAGTTTTCTTGGATTGGCTAGATATTACCGAAGATTTGTGGAAGGATTTTTGAAAATTGCATCTCCATTAACAAGATTGACACAAAAGAATGCTAAGTTTGTATGTGATGATAAGTGTGAAAGGAGTTTTAAATAATTGAAGGTATTTGCTCTTATTTTAGCATTGTCTATTAGTGGAAAGGAATTTGTGGTGTTCAATGATGCTTCTATCCAGGGACTTGGTTATGTTCTTATGTAGGATGGAAGAGTCATAGCCTATGCTTCAAGACAGTAAAGCCACATGAGAAAAATTATCCAGTGCATGATTTAGAGTTGGCAGCAATGATCTTTGCATTGAAACTTTGGAGACACTATCTTTTTGGGGAGAAGTGTAAGATATACATAGATCACAAGAGTTTGAAATACATTTTTACACAAAGAGAGCTCAATATGAGACAGAGAAGGTGGCTTGAATTAATTAAAGATTATGATGTGGAAATTTTATACCATCATGGTAAAGCAAATGTGGTAATAGATGCTCTTAGTAGAAAGAAACAGGTGGATGTTGCAACTCTACTTACAAGTTAGAAGGAGATTCAAATGGAATTCATAAAATTAGAGCTTAAAATCACAATGGAAAAAGTTGATGTTATGTTAGCTCAATTATCTTTGTAACCTACAATCTTGGAACGAATTAAACAAGCTCAAAAGAAGATGATGAAACTGAGAAAATGAAGTTTGCTATAAATGATGAAAGAAGAAAAGAGTTGAAAGTTGACATGGAAGGTGTTTGTTAGACATAGGAATCGGATTTTTGTACCACATGGTTTGAGAGAAGAGATCATGAGGAAGCTCATTCCTCCTCGTATTCTATCCACCTTAGAAGCACCAAGATGTACAAAGATTTGAAAAAGTATTATTGGTAGGAAGGATTGAAGAAAGATGTTGCTCATTATGTATCCAAATGTCTGATTTGCTAGCAAATAAAGATTAAACATCAAAAACCAAGAGGAGAACTTCAGCCTCTATCCATTCCCAAGTGGAAGTGGGAAGACATTAGTATGGATTTTGTATCAGCACTACCAAAGACCATTGCTAAGCACGAAGTTATTTGGTTGATCGTTCATAGATTAACAAAGTCAGCTAATTTTATACCCTTGAGGGTTAGAGATTCATTGGAAAAGATGGCACATATCTACATTAAGGAGATAATGAGACTTCATGGTATGCCGAAGATGATTACTTCCGATAGAGATACTCGTTTTGTTAATAGGTTTTGGAAAAGTCTACATATAGCTTTGGGTACCCAGCTTTAGTTAAGTACTGCGTTCCATCCACAAACCGATGGGCAATCAAAGAGGACTATTCAGATATTGGAAGACATGCTTTGGGCATGTGTTTTAGATTTTTGCAATAGATAGGACACTTATCTACCACTTATTGAATTTCCTACAATAACAGTTTCCAAGCGACGATTCAGATGGTGCCTTATGAAGATTTTTATGGTAGGAAATGCAGATCTCCATTATACTGGGATGAAGTTAGTGAGAGAGCTATTTTAGGTCCAGAATTGGTTCAATAAACAGTGGACAAGATACAAGTGGTAAAACAAAGGATGAAAATAGCTCAAGACATATACAGAGTTACGCTGACCATGTGTTCCTCAAGATTTCTCCAACAAAAGGTGCTATTAGATTTGGGTTAGGGGCAAATTCAATTCGAGATATATTGGTCCTTATGAGTTTTTGGAGAAAGTTGGACCATTAGCTTATCGATTAGCTTTACCCCAAATTTGTCGGAAGTGCATGATTTTTTCATGTGTCTCAGCTCAGAAAATGTATATCAGATCCCAATGCCATCATTTCTTCTCATCAATTGGAAGTCCAACCAGATTCGAGCACCATTGAAAGACCGATCAAAGTGTTGGCTAGGGTTGACAAAGTGCTAAGAAGAAAAGTTATTCCTTTTGTGAAAGTCTTATGGATTTGACAAACAGAGAGAGGCAACATGGGAGCCCGAGAATGAGATGAGACAGAAGTATCCAGAGTTATATGAACAATGATTGAGGTAAGCTAAGTTTCAAGGATGAAACTTTTTGAAGGGGCGAAAATGAAATAGCCATAATTTCCCAAGTTATGTTTTATAAATGTGTTAATTAAATTATGTATGATTTTGGAGTATGATGAATGTGATTTATATTAATATATGATATATGTGTTATGTTGATGTGTTAAAATACTTAAATGTCTTAGAATAACTAAATATTGAGTTTATAAATTTGTGAGTGTATATAAGTGTGTGATAAACTAGCTTAAAACAAGTAAAAATATGTTAAAAAATAAACCTCTTACATAGCAAAAATTTTAGCCATTGACTAAGCCCAAAAACGCACATTTAATTCCCCAAAATAAGCCCATTTATTAACTAAAACCAAGCCCACTTAAAGCCTTAATTAAGGCAGCCCCTAAACAAGTTGATAAATATCATCTCAAATAGTGCAAATTTCGTGTGAAATTTTCAGACATCCAAAACACTCTTTTAGAAAGCTCAAAACCCCATTTTCTCTTCTCCAAAAGCCTACCTATGGTTATATATCATTAACCCCTTCAACTTCTACAAGGAAAACCATTAAAAGCTTGCAACAAGACCACAAATTCAAAACATAAAGCTCTTAAGGTATGTGTGTTGTTTGTTTTATGTATTTTGTTAGTGAGCTTTCTTATGTGAATAAGTTTTAATGCTAAATATATGTGTTAGATGAGTTCTATGTGTTAATGGTAGTTTAAGTAGTATATTGATGATAAAAGGACTTGTTGTATGTGCTAAACATATAACTTGAAGCGTTGGTGTAATTGAAGTTGAATATGAGAAGTGTTGGAGTAGCTTTGAGAAGTGGATTTGGTGGTATGTTGTGTTGAATTTGTATTTGAGTTGGAAATGAAGTTTATGAATGTTAGAGGATGATAGGATATAAGTAGGATGATGTATGAAGTTGAAAATATGTTGGAAGAAGACATAAAAGTGTAAAGTTGTAGAATTTTCGTGTTTGAAAACAAAGAGAAGGCAAACATTTTGAAAAATCTATCAAACACCCCCATTTGGGGGGGGAGGGGGTGTATGGAGCAAACGTCCTTTTGTAACGGCCCTGTAGGGAGGGTTTTTTTTCTCTCGGATCAAAAATCTCATTTTTCCATGAGTTGAAATGGCCTCCCAAATGGTTCCGTTGCCTAGGGTGTTGTAGTTTCTGACTTCTTCCCTTTTGCAACACTATTTTGTAAATTAGCCATAACTTTTTCATCCAACCTTTGATTAAGGTGATTCAAATTGCTATAGCAAGCTTAAAAAGAGATATACAACTTTAATGTTTTAAGTTTTTTCAAATTCTAAAAGTACTAATGCTTAAATTTTGTTTCTTTTCAGCTATTGCATTTTCCAAACAAAGTTAAAAACTTGTTTTTGTTTGTTTTATGTGTGTTTGCTTTGGCAAATGGATCTTTTTGGACTAAAATGAGATATATATATATATATATATATATGATATTTGATGTGTAATGATGATAGAGTGATATATTTAGGCATGAATTAAGTATATTTATAGATTTAATAATAATTGGATTAGATTAACTTGTTAGAATGACCTTTGAATAGCATGAGGAGTATATTGATTCAAATGTTCTCCAAAGCTTGATATATGATCATTTGAGTATTTGTTGAGTATTGTATGATGTTATATGAAGTCTAAATGCTATGTTATAATCTTGTGATAATTTATTTGAATTTCTTTTATTGATTATGATTGAAGTTAGTTGAGTTTGTGCTTGAACTAAGTGAGAATTGCAATAATTTCTTTACAGTGATAGATCTCGCTCGGCTACTCCTATTAGTTCCCGAGCTATTTTAGGTATGCAGTAACATGCTTGATTCTTTGCTTAGGATAGGCATTCTTTAAAATTACTTTAAATTAAGAAAATTTAAGAATGTTTTGAATAATTGTCTTTTACGTCATTGAATTTGGTTCGAAGAACGACACCCTGCTTAGATTGGGAGCATGGTAGTTTTAGGCACTTTGACCACCCCTGTCATTTTGAAATGATTTTCATAAGTGGTTCAATAGGTAATTGATAAGGTATTCGGTATCGATATAACATTTGCTTATTCTTGAAAGGATGTAATATGATTTAATTCAATATTTATGGGAACACTTGAATTATGTGATATTATGGATTGAGTTAAGTAAAGTCGTAAAGCGGCTGAGAACCCTAGATGAGATTACTTTTTCATTTTGGATAAAATTATCTAGGAGATATGAGTATCCGAGCTACTTATATCAACCCTTTGAGCGTCGTGATCATTACTCAGGTTCTCCCAGAAATCCCTGTTGTCCGGAGTTTGAATACTCCAGTATTGTTTGGCTAATTAAAGATTAACTAATAATCTAATGAGTGTTGCATTTGCATTTAGCTTAAGCATGTGTGTATCACTTCGCATTTGTATTCGTTACTTGTGTACTGGGCCTTTAGCTCATATTTTAATAATTTCAAGTGATGATAATGATGAATTCTATGCGAATATGGGATATGGTACAAACTATGAGGATTTTCTAGATGACATGGAGGATTAGTTGTTGACCATGGACCTTGATGGATTTTCATTTTGTAATAGACTAGTATAATATCTTTTGATGTTTGTAATTGTTATTATAACTTTAATTATCTTTTGTGTCTTTTGTTTAAGGCTTATAAGAAGCCTTTTTTGTAATATCTAAACTTAGCTATGTATGTCTTGAACTTTTTTCTCTTGTGATATATGCTGATGATGATGATGATGTTATGTTTTTAAATTAAAATTTTAAAAATCAATAGTTTTCAAATTAGTTAATTTGAGGATTTAGAAAAACAATTCTTCAAACACTTTTCTAGGACAACCTTACATATAATTCTGCAGGTTATATGTGGTTGGAGCTGTTATCACATGTTTTTATTATAAAGATGATATCGGGTCCTTACAATAAGGATGGTCAACTGATCCTGATTCATGTGTCCAATTATGTTCATAGCTGGTTTGTACTTCTACGTATCCTCCTATTTCTTCATTGTTTGTGAAGCTTAGCTCATCTAATTTACTTATAATATCTAACATTTCTTCTATATTCCTATATCTGGGGTTCTCTTTTTCTAGTAGATCTGTAACAAAAGGTGTTTCTATTTCATCACTACTAATGTTTTTCACATTTTCTTCTAGTACATATTCTTCTATTGATACTATACTATATACAGTTTTTGTTTCACTCATTTGGTCATCTATGGCTAGTATGTCTTCTTCTAAGCAATTTACCACTGTAGCCTTCTTGTCTTATAAATTATGTCTTTTGGAGCAATCTCTAGACAAATGTCCTTCTTCTCCACATGCAAAACAAGTTAATTTATTTTTGTAAATCCTTCTTTTGCTGTATTTTCTAACATGTCTATCCTTATCCAAAAATGGTACTCTAGCATCACTCTGTTTTTTATAGTATCTCTTTCTAGGTTTGTAAATTTGTTTGTCATCCTTATTCCTTTTATACCTGTAAATTCTCCTTGTTTTTTTTTTCTTTTTTATCCATAACTTCTTGATCCATAAACCTATGGTGTGTAAATTTGTTCACAGTAACTATATTCTCCTTTGAGCTATCTTGTAATTTGTATATTTGTATATTTTTCTACCAAAAACCTAACTATATACTGAATTCTAGTCCCTAGATTGTTTAGTATTGGAGTATTAACTACCTTAAGTTTTATGTTTTCCTTAAAAGTTTTGCATATTTCTTGTCCTAATGCTTCTGGTAATTTTATAAGTGCTTTATCACGACTGACTGCTGTTCATAGTAATATCCTGCTAAATTACAATAATAAAAGAAGTCATTTAAGTAAAGGCTTTTATGTACTTCCAGTTTCTAATCTGTAATTGTTCTAAAAATCTCATTGCTTCCATTTGATCTCTTTGGATATGGTCTATATTAGGCTGAGTAGAAAGAAGTAAATAAGTAACCTTATTAGTAAAATTGTAAGGGTTAGCTCCTAATTCTATGTCAGCAGCAAAGTCTTGTGGCCATCTTCTCTTATATTCTTCCCACATTGCTCTTATGCTTTCTCCTAAGAACTTTTCTAAGTAATTATGCATAGCAGTGGCTTCTCTTAATATATTGTTGGTTTCACATTCTCTAGTAACCAACTGTCCTTAATATCCAATAATTTGTGGCCATCTTCGTACATCATGTGCGGGTGTATTTAGTATCCTACCATAGTCTATTAAGTCTTATGGTTGTATTTCTAATGGTAATCTTCTTCCCAATGGTGTTCTTTCTTGGCTAGATTCTCTGTAAATAGAGTATGGCTGTCTTGGAAGTTGTCCTATTACATTTTCGTGTCTTTGTGTGAAAATTTGTCCTTTGTGTGGTCTAGGTGATGATGGTATTGCCCGAGAGGAGATACTGGAGGTGTTGATGGTGAAGGTGTGGTTTCCATCAGGTCCGTAACTTGCTGTAATTTCCCACTCTTTTTAAATTCAAGATTAATGAAATAATAAAAAGGAAAGAAAGAAAGAAGAAAGCATGACTTACCTGGACGCAATCAATCCACTCGATCAAGGAATGGTACCAGTCGGAGTCATGCTCGACCATGGGATCAGCTGGTTGGATTGTTTCCAATGTCCTCAACTGATTTTGGCATGCACATGTCAATTTGGACCTACAAATCAATCAAGACTGAATGAACCATGGATATTGACTTGATTCAAATCAAAGGCTTAAACTCAACCAAATTAATAATTAACAATGGGCTTTTAACGTTCTTGGGATGGGAAAGATTCCTCAAGCTTTTGTTTATTTCATGTTTCTCTTATTTGAAAGAATTTGAGGAGAGGGGGAGAAGGAGCTCGGTTTGAGAGCTAGAGAGAGAAAGAGATTTTTTTTTTCTTTTCTTGAATTAGAGTGAAATGGATTGTTGTGTGTCTTCTAAATGATTCATGGCACCTCTTTTTATAGTGATATAGCTCGGATTCGAAATGGGAAATTATTAATTAGTGAATTTTTCCCATTAAATGGCATTGAAACGTTCTTTGACTAAACTCCATCCAAATCGAGCTTGATTTGCTCGCTTCTTCAGTAATTATCAGTCAAATTGGGTTCGTAATCCATTATCCGTATATATTATATCATCTTGCTACTTCAATGTTCATTAAAATGCATCGATTTTGCTCACTTTGAACCAGGTATTACTAGAGCAAATTACATTTAATTGAAACTTTTCAAATGATTTTAATGACACTATCTTTGTCAAAAAATTCATTCGATGGTAAAAATGTAAAGTACTCTACGTGCTTAATGTATTTCCACATTTAATTTGATGAAAAAACACAATAGGTCTGGTGAAAAAAGAGTTAGAGATAAGCTACGAACTTTCTCAATATAATGGTTTTGTGCGTAAAAAAAAAAAATTATCTACAAAAATAACCGAACCTTTTAAATTTTTCATCAATGGCCATTTTTGTTGGAATTCGACCAAAACTCCGATAACTTCCTGACGTGGATAATTATTACACTTAAAAAGAATAATTTCTCTCTACTATGGTTATTTATTCATTTATTCATTTTTTTTACACACTTTCTTCTCTCTCTCTTTTTCTGCATTGACCCATGCGTGTCTTCTTATTCATGGAGCCGACCACCATTGATGAAGAGGTGCAAGCTCTTCTCCGTCAATTTTTTTCGCTTGCCTCTCTAAATTCTAGCCATTAGAGCATTAAATATGTTAGCTACTCTTGGATTTAAATCATTTAAAACCCAATTGAAATTTAAACCACCTCCACACTATGATCTTTGTCCTGGGATAGTACTATAAATGAAATGGTCCCATCAACACAAAGTATTACACTTCCCGATTTTACATAACTTTTTGTAGCTCATGCATATCATAGTCTCATCTCTTTTTATTCTATAATCAGTTGATATTCTAATTTCTTGTCGTTATTTCAGTTGAATTGGTTTGCCATCATTTAGGAATCTAGTTTGAATCTCTGGCCCTTGTTGCAAATTAAAAAATCATATTGGAAACTTCGTGGGTTTTGTTCGACCCAAAGGCTATGGTGATGAGAGGATTGGGTTGTTGGTTCATGGACTTTAGCGTTCAGCCGGTGGAGATGATGTTTGATGGTTCAAGAAGGTTGAAGGCGATGAGATTTGGTTTGGTGAAGGGGATGACTCGAGTTAGAGAGAGAGTGAGAGTGGAAGACACTGGTAGAAGAAGATAGAAATGAGAAAGAAAGGAAAGAAATGCGAAAATAAAAACCTAGAATTACTATATGACATTACACGGATTTTCTAGAAAAGTTTTAATCTTTTGTAAAGGGAGAACTTTAAAATAATAATAATAATAGTAAAATCCATCTTAGATGATATGAAAGGGAAGCAATAAATTATGGAAAGTTTTTATTTTTATTAAGAAATAACAACGAAAAAGTAGAACCTAGGAAAAGTTAATAATAAAGATGAAAGCTTTTTAACTAAATTTTTTACCGAATGGATCATATGAAATAGGGCCAAGACACAATGCAATATACCTAAAATCACAAGATTTTGTAAGAAGAAGAAAGTTGGTGTTGTTGATAATAATGGTGATGTGAGGAATGGATTTACTATGGTGTGGTGTGGTTTGTTTTGATTTTTTTTTTTTAATTTGGGTTTGCTTTGAGTTTTTTTTTTTTTTTTTTTGAAGAAGAAGAAGAAGAAGAAGTAATAGTAGAGAGAGGAAGAGAGAGAGAAGTTAAAAAAAAAAAAGAATAAAGAGAGAGAGAGAAAGATTAAAAAAAAGAAGAAGAAAAAAGTGTCTTCAAAGATTAAAAAAATATATATTTGTAATATAAATACCCTGCACGTAGCATCTTGTCAGACTTTTGGTTGGATTCTGGCCAAAAGTACCATAAGTGTAAAATTTAAAAAATTTATGTATTTTTGTGGGTCAGAATTTTTTTAGGTATGATTATATTTAATTGAAACTTTTCATATAATTTTAATGACATTTTCTTTGTCAAAAAATTTATTTGATGGTGATCTAGGTGCTTATTGTATTCCCACATTTAATTTGATGAAAAAGCACAAAAAATCTTATGAAAATAGAGTGAGAGATAAACTTATTAAGATGAATATACTGCTCATGTTACTGCATTTGCAAAGCTTCAATTCCTTCAAAGAAGATGAACTTTGTTGACCGGTTAATGGCCAACCAATACATGCCATGTGGCATGTGAATACTCATGCACAGAAGAATAAATGGCACCTTGTGCTTAAGTTGAGCGGGTATAGGGTGGGTAGGGTATGAAGCATTACTTATACCCTACCCTATAAGGTACATGGTATTAAATTTCATACTCAGAACCTACCATGTGGCTCCTTGTACCCACTCTGCATCGTATAAAATCTATAGGATACAGAGTACCTTATGGAACCTATAATTTTTTTAAACGAAATTTCTATATTTTTTTCTTTCATTTTGAAACATCAAGTTTATAGTCTTTAATATGTTTTTATGTAATATATAATACTATCTTATTTTCATGTATTTAATATAAACAACATGCAGAACGAAATTTAAAAATTAATTTGTTAATATCACAAGTTCTATGATATATAGATTCTATTCATGCGTAAAAGTTGAAACCTACCACAAATATTTATGAAACCTATTTATTTGATATTAAAAAAAATTATAAAACTTGTATAAAATTCCAAAATTTAAAACTTTAAAAACTACTTCTATATATTAATTAATGTTATAATATAAACAACATCTCTATATAATTTGGGAGTTCAAGTATGTATATATAACCATAGTTCTTTTAAAATAAAAATAACAAGTCATTTTAAAATAAAATAGTACAAATTCTTTTATAATAAAAGTTTTGAAATGTAGTATACAAATAATAATCTTGAATATATCTGGTTACAAAATAAATATGAAATATTTTTATTATTATATATTAATTTTATTATGCAATATTTAATAGAGCGGATACCTAATATCCTATAACCTATACCTTCTATAGTATAGTATAGGTTTCAGGGTAGGTACAAGCTGAGACCTGTAATGAACTGTCCCCAGTAGTTCTGAACCGTGAAACCGATCTGTAGCAGATGGTTATGAACCGCTGGAGGACCCGCTAGTTCTGGCGGGTCTACGCAGTTTGTAGTAAGGAACCAGTAGGTATTCCAGGTATGGAACCGCCAATGATGAACTGTTACCCGACGATTCATACTCGGATTAGGAACAAAAAAAAAAAAAAAGAATGCTAAAACACTATTGAACCAGCAAGCCCTCACATGCATTTGGAACGTTCAACACCATAGAAGAAATAAAAACAAATTTTGAAAGCTGGCACACAGATGGAAAATATGATTAGACTTAAGAGGAACAAGAAATACTGTTAAACCTGTAGGCCTTGGAATTTGCATGCATTTGGAATGCAATGGTGGAAATAAAAAGAAATAAAAAAAATAAAAAAAAGAAGATGCCAAAAACAGTGGACATTCTTGAATTAAAAAAAAAAAAGAAAGAAAAACGCCAAAATGGATGTCTGATTCTATAATTGAAGAGAAAATATTCTAAAAGGTAAACAAACAAATGAGGCACTGTTTGAAAAGAAATATTTGAATTCTGAAAGTTTGAGAATTTGAGAGGTGTGGCTAAAAATAGTGAATGGGCAGGAGTAGTCTAGTAAGGGCCTGGCAAAAATTATTTGGCATTGTATAAATTTTCAATGCATCTGTGTAATGAATTTGTACGTATTAGATAGCATAAAGTTTGAACCATGAAGAAATATAATGAACAACCTGACAATCTGAATTCGGTGCAAATTGACGATTTCAGCGAGTTGAAAAATTTTAACCTATCTGGAATCTTACAAGTTGATGCACATGCACTCACTGTTGCAAGGAATGAAGCCTATATAAATTGACGATCTCGTTTTCAAAAATATGAAACAATCCTCTATGTGTTAAATGTCTTATTCCTTTACTCCTCTCAACATTGCTATGTACTCATTATAGAAAAATTCAAATATCTAGTACTGACTGTTATTTTTTTACTATCTCGTACAAAAGGGTTACCTACTCATACTTATTTCTTGTATTTGATCTTAAATTTCTGATTCTTCTACTCCCACCTATACATTATTACGTAGATCGTATACCAAAAAAAAAAAAAAATCAATGGCTTCTTTTTTCTTTAGTGGTTCGTCTAAAAAATTTGGAAAGAAAGACAAATTGAAGGGAAAGCTGCCTGAGTGCCAACAAGAGCCTACTATTAATATAGATGATGATGCTGACTGCTATGTCTTTAATGAGCCCTGGGTGTCTGACCTTGAATTCGTACCTGACCAATTCCCTGCGGTTCCACCCGGTTTTGAGACGTTCAATCCTATTCACCATCATGAAGGGATGATGACAACTTCTAACATCTAGATTTAGAACTATTACCACAACATGAAGTAGAGGATTATGGCAGTCTGGGTAAGAAATACACCCTTCTGTCAAGGCAAACCCATCCACCAAGCCACCTTGACCATATAAGTCTAATATGTTTACAAAACATTTTAGGAAGGTCAAAGGGCCAAACGGGAAAACTAGGGTGCATTGCAATTATTGCAATGCAAACTATGCCTTTTCGAAAGGAGATGGATATGACAGTCTTTCCAAACATCTAAAATCGAAGCATCCTAGCAAGTATGGTATGGATCCGTCACAATAGCAAATATCATGGTCCGATTCCAAAAAAGAAGCAAGGTTGTGGCAATTCAAGGAGGAACCATATCGTGATCCTCTGGTGCAAATGATAAGCGTGCTGCATTTGGGTTTTAATGCCAACGAAAATGCAAATCTTGTATATTACCATCAAGAGACTCTATAGCCACAAGCTCCTAAATGGATTGCTTTGACAATGAAACGACATTATCTAAAATTGTACGGGAGGGGTAAGATGTAGCTACAAGCTATTTTCGTTGATCTTGATATATGTGTCTCCATTTGTTCCGACATTTAGACTGATAGATGGGGTGAAAGTTCCTACATGGGGATTACATCTCATTGGATTGATCGGCACTGGGTGATGCATAAGAGATTGATTGCATTGTGGAAAATGGATGGAGCCCATACGATGCAGAACATATATGCAACAATAAGGACAATTCTTGATGAATACAATTTGACCTAAAAAAATTTTTCAATAGGTTTCGACAATGTTGTAGCAAATACAACCAGTATTTCTAATCTACAATCGTTATGCCAGCCAACGCTTGGGAGAATCTTTTTTCATATAACATGTGCATGTTATATCTTAAATTTATGTGTGAATGATGGAATGGAGTCTTTAAAAGTCCATCTCTAATAAAAGTTGTGGTTGACTACATTATGGACCATCCATCGATTAATAGAGAATGGCGGAAATGGTGTGGAATGCATGGTCAAAAACCAAAAAAATTCAAAAAAGATGTACAACACCGTGGAATTCGACGTATGAGCTTTTAGCTAGCACGGTGCCATACAAGGAACTGCTTTGTAGCTTTGCCATTGCACATATACCAAACATACCACTGTATCCCAATGAATGGAATGTCTGTACCAATTTGTTGGAGCTGTTGAAGGTCTTCTATGACTGCATAAATGTTTTCTCTCGTGTGTACAACCATAGTGTATATCTTTTTTTACTGGAGGCCTGTAACATCATCGGGACTCTTCAACAGCTAAGATCTGATCCAAATTTGCAAAAGTATGCTAATGATATGGCTCGCAAGTGGTTAAAATATTATAGGAAATTTTCTATGATATACAATGTGGCATGGTTGTTGGACCCACACAACAAAGTAGAGGGACTTCGGGAAGTTCTGGATTATTATTATGAACATGTGGACAAGTTGTCCGACACGTAAGACATTTATGTAATTTTTGCTAGTAATGTAGTCAAAGAGACAACTAATGTGCTGTTAAATATATATTCTTAATTTAGTACCACATATGGTGGATAGATACCCACTAGTCCAGCAACCTTAGTTAATGCTCTAATATCAATCACCATAGAGAAGCCCGAAATGGTGCCCTAACACCGGCGGTTCAAGAAGCACAGTGGCATTGGCTAAAGTGGATCAGATTCATAAATTGACAAATATTTGAACATGACATTTGAGTTTGGTGATGTGATTGATGCATACAACTTTGACATCCTAGACTAGTGGAAACGTCATAGGGAGACGTTTCCAATACTATCTCGAATCGCTAGATAAGTACTGGTTGCACCTGCTTCAACTGTAGTAGTTGAGCAAGCTTTAAATATTGCGAGGCGGTAGTTAGATGAGCATAGGTCACGGTATGGACCTACGACAGTTGAGGAACTAGCTCGCAATCATGATTGGACTCGTGCAAAACGACGGCAACAAGACTTGAAGGACTACTCAAGCGAAGAGGACGAATATTTTAGTGACTTCAACTCCTCCGCGGGGAGCACAACTACAACCTCACCGGGGACTAGTCCAGCCTATTGAGCATTGAGTTCACATTTAATTGGTTGCTATTATTCTAGATGTTGGTGTTGTCGTCTTGGTTAATGAACTGTGCCATTATGGTTAGTTATTCGTTATTGTACTAGTTTGTGTGCTAACTTTATACTGGAAGTAAGATGTAATGCCTGCCCACTAGAATGTACTCGTCGACGTTCGGATGTATGTTAATTTATAGTATGTGTTTGTTAATAATGTGTTTATGTGCTAACCATTATTTTTTTATTGAAATAATTGTGCATATATATTTACAATAATTGTGAAATAATTGGAATTTCTAAATAAAAAAAAAACATTTGTATATTGTAAAAAAAAAAAGAAAAATTTGCGGTTCATTAAAATAATTATGCATATATATTTAAAATAATTGTGAAATAAGTGGAAGTTCCAAATGAAAAATAAATTTGTAAATTGTAAAAAAAAAAAATTGTAGTTCATTGAAATAATTGGAATTTCTAAATGAAAAAATAAATTTTTAAATTATTAAAAAAAATTATGGTTCATTGAAAAAGTTGTGCATATAAATATTTACAATAATTGTCAAATAAATGCAACTTCTAAATGAAAAAATATATATTCCTAAATTGTTAGAAAAAAAATTTGCAGTTCATTGACATAATTGCCAATATATATGTGCAAAAATAGTGAAACAATTGGAACTTGTAAATGAAATAATAAATTTGTAAATGTAAAAAAAAAAAAAAATTGTGGTTCCTGGTTCCCATGGAATTGTAACAGCTAGAACCGGTGGTTCCATGGAATCGTGAACTGCCCCGGTCTTGGCGGCGGGTCTAGAACGACTCGAACCGTGATGACCTCTACTCATACCAGTACCCTACCCTGTGGGAATAGGTTCTAAAAAATTTATACATATATGTTATCTCGTGGCCTTTAATACCCACCTGGACCCTACCCAGTCGGACAGGATCTGGATGGTGTATAGTAGGGTTACCTACTCACTACTTGTTGTTGAGCCCATGAAGTTTGACATGCTTTAGTTTTAAAAAAAAATTCTTATAATACAATAAAAAATCTAAATTGCATATGTCAATATATAATATTCTTTTTTTTTTAAAGAAATATATATATTTGATTTGATAAATTTACAAGTCTCATTATCTATTTTAACTCGAGTTTAAATATCCATAAAATAGACATTTTAAATTGGATTGAAGCGACAATCGCCTAAAATTATATACTGTTTTATGGATTAAAAAAAATTGAGCTAAGTAACAAAAAAATGTTTAAGGCTTGATCAAAACTTTAGGCATCTATAAAATAGTCAACTTTAATTCAATTGAGGTTCCATTTGAAGCCCTTCTTTCTACAGTTGTGTATTTTATGACATTTAGATATTGGACAAGTCGTATGGAGGTTCAGACTTTTTTTTTTTTTTTTTTGGCTTATAGACTCATATTTTATGAAATTTCATATGCAATTTAGATCTTTGATCATTCTTTCAAATCAATAAAAACCATTCAACCCACTCTGACTATTACAGACTTCCAACATCACCCTTTTTATTTTAATTTCTAATTTTTTTAGTTTTTATCTTTTAGTTTTTGGTATTTTTCTTTTAAGCTAAATCTAAGACTACTCAGATACAGGGAGCAAAAAGGGGCCTCTACACCGCGAAATCAATTTCCTGTTATTTCAGATGAGTAAAGGGTGAAGTGAAAAGACGTGACTCCATGACTTTCTCATGCTTAGAATTTGATTTTTCCATTTTTAACCGATTCAAGGTTCTGAAGAGCTGAAAGTGACATCCCTGACTTTAGAGCCATGCCAGACGGATCTAGAGAAAGTTTGTGACTACAGTTGCAGCGAGAAGTGGGAGACATTGCTTATGTTATTACTTATTAGTATTTCAAACTACAAGACAAGATCGCTTGACTCAAGCGATTCTGGACAAAGCAAGTAGTCTTGCATCAATTCGTTGATGTCTAGTTTTCCCTATTTTCTTAAGCTGTCTTTCCCTGCAAGATAGGTTTTGTTTTTCCTCTCCTTCTGTAAAAGAACTAGTAATATAAGGAAAGCTAGAACTGATAGCAGATTAACGTTACTATGAAAAATAAGCATTAACGAACTTTTGATAAGATCATGATTTCGATTAGAATTCCACAGCACCCTTTGTCGCTAATATATCGGAAAACTTGCTCTGATTATCATATGTAAATAACTTCAAATTTTTCATCGTGTAACTTGCCTCAACACTTCCTCGTACTTGCATAAATTTTTTAAAAATGTATCTGAGTCTTTCGGCGCTGTAATATTTTAGGCTTACCTAAACATGTATGGACAAACAACCTTATCCCCCAAATAACACTCAACCTTGCATTTCTCTGCCCAAGCTGATGTTACAGAGTCTGTTGACTGTCTGTCAGGGAGGAATATAAAGCCCACACCAAGTATACAACTCCATGTGCAAAAATACATGAAATGCAAGAGTAGGATTTGAACCAAACCTAACATTAAGGATCATATAACCTCTGTATTATTAATTTCAAAACTTGTTTTTTCAACGATGAAGAGGAATTGTGAGATTAGCAACTTGTCTCGTCTACAAAAACTTGATTGTAATTGGTCAAGCCCGAATTTTTTCTTTTTTTTTTCCCTTAATTCAACTTATATTAAACTTAAATCAATTAATAATTGAGCCACTCGATAAAATTTAAAGAAAATTAAATAATCTTATAAAAACCTATTTTTAAGAAAAATGTCAATTTGAATTTTTTTTTGAGGTAATTAGGGTTAAATTGGTGGAATAACCTTAATTTGAATGGCTAACCTGTATTGAAACTTTTTTTTTTTCTATAAAAAGGAATTTTTGAACTATCTTTTTAATAACGGCCAAAAAAAAAAAAAAGAACTATCTTTTTAATGGGAGATGTTTGCCGATTTTTTTTTAATTACACAAAATAATTATCGAAATACTGATATAAAATTACACGTAGAAAATACGATTCACGTTTTTCTTAATGAATCATTTTACAATATGCGATTTAACAAAAATGTTACAGAGTTAAATCACATCTTATAAGTCCTATTTATTTATGTTTCATATGGATCGCACATGATAGCTGTGATTCACGTATGACTATATATAAACGCACATGTTATATGCGAATCATGTATAAATTTATAAATCCTGTATAGTAAACACAATTTAGCATCGGTATTTTGGTAATAATTTTATATAGTCTATATTTATGTAATATTTATTTGGGCAGTCGGTAATTGTATAATTTCTTCTCTTTTAAACAATTTTTTATAAGAATTTTTCATGTTATTTAATTTAGAACATCTTTTCCTTCTTTAATGTTTTTTAAATAGTAAAGACAAGCTAATATACGTAAAAGAAGAGATGAAAATGGAGTTACTGCGATGAAAGAAAAAAAAAAAAATTGTTTCATATTTTTGCAGAAAGAGAAAAGTTAATGACATCAAATATAAAAACAAAATGAAAGAAAACTTCTAACAATTTATATTTATATTTTTTATTAAAAAATAAATTTCCTCCCTTTTAAGGTCGGCCTGTGGGTGATACATATACAGTAATCCAAGTCAAACCATCATGGTTCTTTTCTTCTAAAGAACAGCTATTTTATATAAGAAAAATGTTCCATTTCATCTTTTTTAGGCTTATTTTTCTTAGTTTTGGAAAGCCCTAAATTCTACTTATTGTGTCCTTAATTGATAAATCCTAAACTAATGGAAAATGTCCACTTATTTTTTTTTTTTGTCAAAATAAAAGAGGATAGTATCTAATGTTATAAATACTCATCAAATGAAGAGTTAATTCTTGAATAGTACTTAAATTTGATAAAATAAGTAATTAGGTACCTGAATTTTGAAATTAATCAATTTATTATATGAATTTTGAAATTAACCAATTTAGTATTTAAAAAAACTTTCATATGGTAGCAGGCTTTGCTATTTGATTCGGAAGGGAAAAAAAAACCTCTTCTTTTTTTTTTTAATGAATGGTAAAAAATGACAAAATTCAAGTTAATAACAAAATTTACTTGCCACACGGATTAAAAGGTCTAAAACAATAAAGCAAATATAAGTTAATGACAAGGAATAATCAAAACACAAATAAACTTGTATTTTTTCACATTTATTTTTAATGTGTTGTTTTTCACAGAAGGAATATACAATCAACAAATAAAAATTAAAACATGTCAAGCACACTTGCATCCAATTAAACGCTAAGACACGTTACGGAGTATCTGCTCTGGTCGAGTCCGCGTCTACCGTGTCTATTTTCATCGATTTGGCATATTATTTGACTGACGTGGGCACGGGTCCAAAAAACTGTCCGGATCTGCCCGGTCACATGACTAGTGTAAGATGACCCAAAAAGTGGCTATCCTGTACCACCTGTCAGTTCATAAGCTGGCTGGTGACCCGTTGAGCCGACTAATAATTTAAAAAAAAAAAGAATAAAATTTAAAATAATCTTCTCAAAAATGTTATGGAAATTTGAAAAAAAAAATAGTATTAAAAATAAATTAAAAAACTAATATAAGAATAATAGTCTTTAATCCATTTACTGGAAGTAAAGCTATGTAAAAAAAAAAAAAAAAAAACTGACAAAACCATCATTTCAGTTATTTTAACTAGACCAAACATTTTATATATTAAAAAAAAAGTCAAACGTATTTTTAATTATTTTATTGAAAATATTTTTTTATTTAAATATATATCATTCATGATAATGAATTTAGATTGGTTATCTCATATTTCAATTATTATTATTATCTACAAGTAAATTTTAGCTTTAGCTTCTCATGTTCTTAACATTCTTTTTTTTTTTTTTAATTTATCTTACTAATTAGTCCACTTGCATATCATATTAGAATGACATATTTAAATTTTATATGGTCTAGTATATCATGATTGTTCAAGATAATTTAAGAGCATGAGATTAATATACGATTATAGTTTTAAGATGGATAAAATCTCTCTCCGCTATAAGTTTTATATATTTATTTGGGAAAATACATAGTTTCGAATATTATTGTTTGTAGTTGCATTAGTGATAAAAAAATGTGATTGAAACCTCTCGTAGAATGTATTTTTATTTTTTGAATAAAAAATGGCTCGAACCACAAACTGAACCAACTAAACTGCTTTTTCTCGGTTTGAAAAAATTATGAACCAAATTGTATGATTAGGTTTGGATTTAAATATAAAACCGTACCGTAATATCAGGAGCAAACCCTATCATGTCTACTGCTAGTTGGAAGTATTGTTGAAGATGTGCATTTATTTATATACAAGTTTGTCCACTTTTACTTGTAAAGTTAGCAATGTAGGACTAGAAATACTCAAGATACAAAAATGAGTCCCACATTAGTAAAAAGTAAAGAAAGCGTTAGTTGGAAGTATATATATAAATATAATTGCACATAATTTTCATCACATTTATTATTTGTATTGTTTATATTAACAACCCATTTGATATTGTGAATAGTAATTAAATTTATTTGAAGAGAAATCGTTGGTTGGAAGTCTACCTAAATATAACCGCACATAATTTTCATCACATTTATTATTTGTATTGTTAATATTAACAACCCATTTGAAAAATAGTTTAAATATTTACATTTATTCTTTTTACTTTTTATATTTCGTTTCTTTTTTACATGGATTGACCGGGATCGATGATTTGGGTGTAAACCCGTTGATGACTTGGCAACCTACTGGGTCATTTAGCGAGTCATGAGCTATATAGTTGAGCTGGATCGATGGGTTAACCAACTAGTGGTGGTTCAGGTTAGATCATCGGTCAAATCCGACCCGTGGCCATGTTTGTTTCAACTCTCTCAATATAAATGTCACAATTATAAGAAAGTTTATATAAATAGAATTTGATATAGTTAATAAATGGAATAAATTTACACTCATTTATAAAAGTGCGCATGTGTGAATTTAGGGTCAAAATTTGTTTATAAATCCATTTAATGAACTCCCTTATTGTCTTAAATTATGATTTATGATATTTATTAGTTTAATTTTATATTTTATTATTTTCTTTAATTTCTGTAATAATTATTAACCAAATTGAAGATGATATTGGAAACGTGCTTCTTAGTAGGAAAAAAGCTACAATATATTTTTTTAGAATTATTTTATTGATAAACAGTTTCAATTTGGATATAAAATATGTTTTATTAAACGGGTTCGGCTACACCAATTGAGATATTGATACACGAACATCAAACATGGCCAGTTAACACAAACAAGAAAGACAAAAAAGGGGTAAAAAAAAGTTCTATTAAACCATGCAACAGTAGGACTTCGTACCAAAACCTACTCTACCATAAACAATAAAAAACCTGTGTATGGTTGATCTCCCAAATTTGTTTTCTCAATCATGAAGAGGAGTTATGAGATTAGCAACCTGTCTCATACTCGAAAATTTGTTTGCAAACGTTTGATGAACACATACTTCATCATCCTCATATGCGTCTTAGGAGTAGTTAAACCAGCACACATGGCAGTTGAAACTATCTTCGACTGCAATTCCTTAGATGAAGTTCAAGCAGAGAAAGTCCTCATGAAATGCCCCCATAGTGACAAAGAAGTCAAATCCTACTCCAAGGAGCCTAGCACAACAAGTTACATGGGCGCATGCACGTGCATCTTTCATAGAAATTTCACTCAACAATTCTTTCTATCTCCTGGTCCTAAGTTCGTTCGTCTTTATTTCGCTCGGCCTTCAGATATTAACAATTCAAAAGCACGATTTACCATCAGGCTTGGTAACTATACTCTCCTTCAGACCTCTAACTATTCTTATTCAACCTACCCTTCAACTAAAGACTATATCATTCGAGAGTTCATTGTGAACATGTATGATCTTGTACTAAACGTAACCTTCATACCCTCCCCGAATCCTTCAGGTTCCTATGCTTTCGTTAATAAGATCGAAGTTTTCTTTATCCCCACCAATCTTTATATCCGCAATACTCAACTTCCGCTTGTTGGAAAGTGGCCTTGAAGAACCTATACTGGTGATCAAATGGCACTGGAGACTATGTACAGGGTAGATGTTGGTGGTCCATCCATTTCTCCAGAGCATGACAGCAGCATGTCTCGCTCGTGGATAAACGATGATGACTTCCTCATTGATCAAGCAGGAATTAAAACAATAAAGTCTGAAGTTGAGATCAAGTATTCCTTACAGGTGCCTGCATATACAGCACCTGAAAAGGTGTATTCTACAGCTAGAGTTCTATCAGCTAAGCAGGTCTTCTCATCCCCTGCTGGTAACGTTACAACACAGGGAAATATGAGTTGGTCATTCCTTGTAGAAACAGGATTCAATTATCTCATCAGGTTTCACTTCTGTGAGATTCGGAAAAACACTATCAAGGTTAATGGAAGATATTTCCAAACCTACATTAATGACAGAAAGGCTGAAGATCACGCAGATGTCATTAGCTGGAGTGGTGAGCCTGGCATACCTGTTCATAAAGACTACATAGTGGAGAGTTCTACAGATTATCAAACTACAGAGTCTCTGCTAATATCCCTGCATGTTGACACTGGATCAGCAGCAAGTTATGCCCCTGCAATTTTGAATGGATTAGAAATTTTCAAATTACCAGACTCTAGGGGCAATTTTGCAGGGATCTTTCCATTTGGTACACCAGCTTCCTATATAGCACCTACCATCAATGATAACAAGACAGTCACGCTCTTGCGTCTTCTAATGTGTGTGTTTGTATTAATCAGCGTTTCTGCGTACATACCCCTAAATCGATTTCCAATTTGGTTCCTTTACCTTAAAGTGAAGTTAAGGGGTGCTAGTCAAGAATTAGATGGTTGTCGACGATTCTCACTCATTACCCTGAAGTTGGCAACCAATAATTTCTCAGACTCTTTTCTCATAGGGATAGGCGGGTTTGGAAAAGTCTACAAGGGCTTCTTTGAGGAGGATGCCGTTTCCGTTGCCATAAAGCGTTCGAATCCGAATTCACATCAAGGTTTAGATGAATTTCAGACAGAGATATCAATGCTCTCCAAGCTGCGTCATCGTCATCTTGTCTCCCTAATTGGTTATTGCATGGAAGGCAAAGAAATGATACTTGTATACAAATTTATGGAGCATGGTACTTTACACGATCATCTCTACAAATCCCAAAATCCTCCACTTCATTGGATTCAAAGGCTCAAAATCTGTATTGGAGCAGCTAAAGGATTGACCCAAAATGCTTTAGGACATTCACAAATGTTGCAAAGTGGTGTTTAGCTGATAAAGGGCGTGAGAGACCATCCATGGGTGAAGTGCTCAGCAATTTGGAGTTGGCTTTGCAACAACAGCGCTATGCTAATACGTGCTGTCATTCACGCAGCACAATCTGTGCTCTAAATTCAGACACTACAATAGATCATAACATATTTGTAGGCATGAACAATTCAGATCGGCATTTGGGGATAGAGTTTTCTGAAATTCTTCATCCTAATGCACGGTGACTGGGAAGTTTTATCCTCTGCCTAGATGTTGAATATGTCAAGGACTATGTGGTTTCAATTTATTAAGTGTTTTAAGAGGAGGATTTACATGATATGTGAAATCTCGGAATTTAGAGTTGTGATATAGTTGTAGGTAAAATGGTACATAATTTTCTCAACATTGAAATTAATTATTCTAAATAGGTCTTTTTTTTTTAATTATTGTCTTTACCCTTTGTTGAATATGAGTGTATTAAAATCTAGTTTTATAAGGCAATTTCTATTATACAAAGAAAAAAATCCATTTCTTTTCCTAATTTATCTTCATTTGCTTCATTCAAAGTTCAACTAATAAAATTGCAGCATTATTTATCAAGCATGGATCCTTGGCAGGCAGAATAACAAGTCCATGATTAAATTGGAGCTTCCTGAGAAGACCACATCCACTGGGTACCAAGCATCACTTTGCCCAGTCCTAGTTCTACCCAGCTTCATTTGCACACTTCATTCCGGGTTTGAATCCATCAGTTGCAGCATTCACACGAGCACATTAATCATTATTTTTTGCCTCTCTTCTGGTTTCAACTTTCTTTAGTTGTAACCAATCAGATGGATAGCGCTAATTAACCATACCTTTTGATTTATTTTCAAACTTTCTTATGCCAAAAAGTTATATTTACATAAAATCAAATTGGTTAATTCAACATCTAATCTCTTCCATTTTACTTGGTCTTCATGGAATACCACCTCACTTCCTAGTAAAAAACCATGCAACACTTGAGAGAGGCGGGGCTGTAGACTTTTTTCGCTCAACCATGACATTGGCATGTACCACACATGGATAGGAAATGATGCCTGTTACATTGACTCTAGAACCTAGTTTGTTGTATTCAACAAGCTATGCACTCTCTGTGGTTATTTTGTTTCTTTCACCTTGTTAGGAGAATACTTGCTTGCATGTTTTACCTCTGGAAGCAGTTGTGATGGGAAGTTTGGAGGTAGAAAATGATGCTCTTTTGTGTAATGTCTCCATTTAAATGTGCATTATAGCTCTGATCGGTGTATTTCAAGGGTACAGCCATGGGAGTCGGGGTTAGAGTGGTTCTGTTTTATGTGATATGGCTGTGGTGATAGGCATATCTATGGCAAGTCATAACCCAATTGATTCCATGGACTAGTCATGGAACTCTCAATGTGGACTGACATAATTTAAGCAAATAATAATGTAATGCGCATGGAGATTGATCCCTCATATAGGTACTAAATTTGTGTCTACATTCTTTATCTAAGAGTTTAACTCTGTAAATATGGTGTGAGCGCATGGAGCTTGACTGAAACCCCATCAAATAAATGATATAATTATATATGATAAAATAATAATGTAGAGGTTTGAATACAAGACCTCATGGACAGAGAGGAAGCAAAGAGGATCTTATAGATTGAATGTGAAACAAAGTGGTTGCAGACCCTAATTTAGGGAAACCACGGAAATACCAGAGCAATGATGCTTCTTAGAGCTAATTGCTCCGACGATCAATGCGCATGACTAGAAAAGTGACTCAATGCCCACTCTAGCTCAGTACTGTTGCCAACGTGGACTCATTCTATACCTAACATAGACCAAGTGTACAACAACAATTTTGGTGTTAAGTTGAAATAATTTATTCTTCAAATGTGCCTATATACACTTCATCAGAAAAGCGGAAATATAAGGTTTACCCATCTATAATATGCTAATTTCACATTTCTAGGAAGAAATATGAAAGAAATTTATTCATTCTTATTAACTGCTAGAGTTTTGTCCTTAATACAATTATTCTGCAAGAAAACTGAAAGATACTTCTTAAAGTTAATCTGGTTATTCACTAATTAATCAGCTAGAATAATAAGGGAATGTCCATGCTTGAACGTTTCTTTATCTTATAAAATTTCATGGTAAAGATCTTCATATGGTTTATAAGTAAGTAGTGATTATGAGTAACTTTTTATAGATACACTCATACTTAAGTAACAGCACGGCTGTTTCCATGTTTAAATCATTCAATCTGCTCATGTTTTTATAGTGATTTATCAAGAACTCCTTTTAACCATGTGATAAACTCCTATTTTACTCACTTCTCAATGATTAAATCATGTTTAACTATTATAGATTTGATAGAAATCACAAAGAAATAGTATTTAAGAGTGTTTATTTTGATAATTTAGGTCATTGAGGACTTATACATGCAAATACAAGCAATTAGGAGAAGATCTAAGCACATTTGGAGACTTGACAAATGTACACCGGCCAATGCAAAAAGTATACTGCCGGCTTTAATCATGATCAACATCAGCTTTCAAGTTTCTAACCAAGATCAGCGTTTGAAACTTCAACACCACCGACATTGAGGCAGTATAAACATTATGGATATTTTCTCAATTGAACGTACACCGGCAATGGAAGGATTTATGCCGCTGTCGTTTAAGCCGGCGCAAACATATACCACCCTAATACTGCCCAAACACTGATGGTGATCTTCATTTAGAAACAATATGTCAAACAACAAACGTTGGCATCTGGACATCCTACACTGCCAGTATTGAAGTTATCATACACCCATATTTGCTCTTGGAAATAAATTTTACAAACAAACGTTAGCTGTTTCGAATTCAAGGTTGCCGATGTACAAGTGTATTTGGCCAGTGTAAACTCCTACGCAACTTTTTACTATAAATACATCCTTTTGTCAATTTTGAGGAGACACAAAAAGAAACTAAAACCCTAGGCAGAAAAGAACAAGAAAAATATGTGTGTGTTGATTTCAATCATAAGGCACTAAAACCCTATTGTTCTAGCAATATTTGAAGACGATTTTAAGGTTTTGCATGTGATCAAGCAATGCCCAAGTCATTGGGTTTATGGATTAGAGGACAAAACTTTGATGAATGAAATATCTATTAAGGTGTTTTCTATCCTTGTTTTGTATTGTTGATTGCTTGATTGTATGTTTGAGATGCCATGCTTAATTGATTTGTGAATATGCATTGATGGATTTGATGAATTGGATTAATTGACTTGTTTTAACATTAATATCTTAGTATTTGGGAATTTAACTATTGCTGTTTATAGTGTATTTGATTTGTGATTGGCCAACATTAATTAGGTAGATAGGATTAGAGATACCCGGGAGGGATTTGATAATCTGTACAAGCATATCTTGAGTTTTTGAAAAATATTTATCATAAGAATCTATAGATTTTGACAAAACACATGAACTCATATACTTTATGCGATTAAAGTTATAACTTTGGGTCACTTGGCGGTGCTTGATTTGTAATTTTAACTAGAGTAACGATTTCGATGTGAGCGGATTACTATTTACCTGATAATTATAGATAAATTACCTTGGCGAGATGATTTATATTGTAATTAGGATTTTGCTACTCCAGAAGGTGGGTGAATTCTAGTGAGTTTGGTTAAATCCCAATTAATCAATTTCAATATCAACTTGAGGCATCGATCCAATTCAAATGAAAATATAAGTGCATCATTCTTGATTGTTTTAGCATCTCTTAAACTCGGATCCTCATTTGTGTTGCTAGAACATTTGGTTTAAAGTGTTGAATTTGCTCATTAGTTTAGTTCATATTTAAATCACAATTTGATAGATTAACTTAAAATCTGATTTTTGATAGCTTAGCTTAAGCAAAAATTCAAATACCTAATAATTAGTCATTAGCTGTGGATTGACCTGGTCTCATAAGTAATTTTGCTACATACACAATATTTACTAGCTGGTTATTTTTGCACTTATACATAGAGTTTAAAAAAAAAAAAAAGCATAATTAGGTGCAATCAACATGCAACCATAAGCTTACCCAAGAAAAATAAAAAAAGCATGCAACCATGAGCTGAGTATGTAAACCCTGAGAAATTTGTCTAAAACTAGAAAAAAAATTAACAATAATAATGATAATAATATAGTAAATGTACCATAGATATTGGATTTTTGACCAACAAAAACCCTAATTAGAAACTTTAGAGTATTATGAGTTTGTTCATGACCTAAAACCCTAAATAGAAAATTTTTTAAATATTAAAAGATACCAAAGATGAGATTTCATAATCATAATAAAAAACCTAGAATTCAAGTATAAGTAGCCTTAAATTTTGAGTGCTCTAGAAAGCTAGTAATTTATAGTTTGTGTAAAAATAAAAAGAATAATTCAAAGATAAACCATTAGAGTTGTATATATATATTAGTTAATATTTTTTCAACACTACACAAATAAATTACAATAAAACAAAAACCACTCCCTTCACTTTACTTCACTGTAGCAAACACACACACATACACTATAACAAATAACAATTGACAAACTTTACTTTTTCTAAACACTAAGCCACCATAAATAGCAAGAAAGAAATTATAATAAAACAAACCCCCCCACTCCTTTTTCTTATAAACCACCAATCTAACAAGGTAGTAGTCACAGAAAAGCCTATCTTTAGTAGTTATTTTGTGTCCAAATTTCAATAAACTCAACTCAATAGCTATATATGTAGGTCCCGGTCTATATAGATAGGAGGATTTATCACCTTCTTCTCTAGGCCATTAAGGTAATATTCCACTTATTCTATGACTTACATCCCATTCATGTGTTGAAATTAGGAAAATGAAAGCATAGGATTATCATAGAAAGTCTACATATGTATAGTCTCCATGAGCTTATGTTGATAGTAACATGAATAGTATGTGATAATCATTTTAGCTAGGTTAGCATACCATATTCTAGTAAAGAAAACTATGAAGAAATTAAACTTAGACTTTAGAAAACCCTATGCCCTAATTTCTATCACTAAAAGATCATGACTCTTAATATCTATTTCATGACTTAACTTAGTTCAAGAGGTTAATAGAATATGTCTACAATAATCTCTAAATAATAGAATTTGACCAATATGAACATTAAGACACTTATAGGGAACTTTAACCATATAAATACATAAGAAACTATAATAAAAAGTCTTATCATTAAGAATACTAAAAGTATAATAAAAATGGGAGATTTGAATAAATGTAAACTAATTCTAAGAAACAAATTATAATTTATAATACAATATGAAACTTAGATGAATTTAGAAAATTACTAGAATAATATACCAATGATTAAAATATAGATGAGAACCTATAAACAATAAGAATTTTGATCTACATAAACAAGATAAGGTTGATAGGAAAAGTAAATAATAATAGAACATATATTGCTAGGAAGGGCATCAATAAAACTAAAAAAAGCTTAATAATGAAATTTTGAAATAAAACAAGACATAGAAAAGTCTTACACCAATCATAGGAATTTATAGAATGAAGAAAGTATACATTAAGAAAATAAGTTGAATATCTAACATATAATACATAAAAAAAGTCTTTTAACATCTATTTATACATAAAATGAGGAGTTAGAATAAGTACTATAAGTTTACTCAAAGATTATACACTAAAAACATGTATTTGAGATCATTTAGGTCACTTCTACTGAGGAATATATAGTTACACGAATTATATATATATAGAGAGTATTTTATAAACTCTGAAATGGTTATTTATAAATTATTATTGGATTACAAATAACAAAATTGCTTTGACAAGAATAAAGTAATTTTAAGACATTTGAACACTTATTCAGAATCATCTACATAGTCAATTATCTAACTAGTAAATATTTAACTGTCCTTAGGTGAATCCGATCCAATTATAGATTTCCTAGAAGACTACTATGATTGAGCAATATGAGCAGGTAAGCAATCCTGATCTATTACATTGCTTGTGATTGTAATATTATTTGCACCTGAAATCAAATAATTAAAGTGTTTGTATGATACATATGGGGTTAGGAACGTGTTTGTGAATGGTGTATGAATTGTATGACAAAGTGGTGCTTATTCAAAGTGATAATGAATTGTTGTGAATAATGATTTGAAACATGTTGTATTGTCTATGAATTGTTTGATCGCCTTAAAGTTGACTTAAAACTGGTGGACTTATGATTTAAAAGAAATCATGCATTGCATGACTTGCATATATTGCATAAAAAGATGTGATAGCCCGCTACGTGTTAGTGTTTCGGATCTCAAATAATGCTTGGTTTTTCTAGATGTAAATTTCCTAGTTCTTTGCAATATTATCTTTGTTCTGCTCGGTTCCATGGGAACTACTTGGCAAATGAAGGAACGCTGCTGGTGGTATCGACTTGAAATAACTAACACTTAATGGAGTCTCTATGTTCTAAAGGAAAATTGAGTGATAAAAATACCTATAATAAAGTGACAACTAAAGCAAGCATTGTTATTCCTATTGCTCTTAGTTTCGCCTGGACGGGTGGGTCATAAGGTAATGTAATCCTTGACTTGGTTCCTTCAACCTCGATGTGAAGGTGCAAATCTACATCCTGTTTGGATTCCAGTTGTCTAGACTTGTACTTGAACATATGCTTGATTGATACATTACATTTGCTTAATAAATATATTTGCTTGTTATGCTTGATATGTAATATGTGATGGTTACTTCATTGAGCTATAGATATGCTCATACTCCAACAGATTTTTCAGAGTTCTTTTGCGACCATGGCTAGTACCATCCTAGAAGCTAAAGCTAGTAAGGAATAAAAGCTATCAGGAAAAGGGGATAGATAGAAGAATTATAGAATTACTGTATTAGTAATTTTACGCTTGTTTTATGTTACTAGTTTATGAGTTAAGAAAACTAGTCTATATTAATTATTATGCAGACTTTATGTAGTTTATTTTCTTTGTTATTGCATAACTTATGTATGTACATCATTTCTTATAAAGTAACTCAAAAGATCCTGTTTTATGTGTCACATCTCTTAAAGTAACTAGTTGTGTTGTACAACAATTAAATTTATTTGACAATACAATACAACTAATGTAACCTTTAGGGTATGACAGTCTTAGTTGGTATCATAGCACAGTTGTAATGATAAGAAAGATGAATATACATAAGGAAATCAAGAACAGAAATAGTATGGTTATAGAGTAGTATTAGAATAGATAATTTAAGAAATAGAACTAAGTGAATGAAATAAACTTGTATGATTATGACTAATCATGCATTTTTATTTTGTTATGGGAGGATCAAGCTACAAGTTTAGTGAGATGGGAATCTTTTGCCATGTTAGAAATGGAGAATTTGACAGAATACGAAGAAAGCTTAGAGTACTACTAGAGTATATGGCACTAAGTGGTGTTGTCAAAGAACTTTATGAGGTATGTAGTGCTTGGAAGAAGAGATTATCACCCCTGTTTAAAGAGTGGTTGATGTGGATTGAGAAAGCATTCCCAGATCCAGGTACTCCAGTAGAAGTAATATATAGATTGGAAAGGCTAGCAAAAGTAAATGGAGGTGGAGTTGAAATAGACGATATAGTATTTATTGTTTCTGAAAAATCTCTGAAGCCACCTCTACTAGATTTTTCGCATTTGGGAGCTTATTGGTCCTAGAAAGATCTATGCCCATGATCTGAGGAGTGACCATGTAGTTGTGAGAGATATGGACTCATCTAGTGATGATGTGATGTTACAACATGTTATTAGTCGCAAGTTGTCTCAAGATATTTTAATGGCTAGACATCTAGTGATACCAGAAGGAGCCTTAGAACATATGCATGGAGCAGATGCCCATGGTGATATGATGGACAAAGTATCACATTCTATGGAGTCGAGGCCTCAAGTACCTGACGTGGGTATGTTTGAGACACCTGTGAGAAAGGTGGATTTAGAAGGGATTGCGACTGGATTAAGAAGGGAAATTGAAGATCAAAGTTTTAGAGATGCTTTGGCAGCTAATGAGACATATAGATAAGTGTATAATGCATATATGCAAGCATACTACACACACAGCCCTTGCACCCACACCTTGGACCTCCTTTTGGTGGATGGATTCCATGGAAGCCGAGCATCTAGAGTTTCAGAAGGAAATTGGATGCCAAGGGTGCAAGTTGTGCCAGCACTAGTAGCACCAAAGATTCCTATGACAAGTGGAGTGAATATTAGAGAATCAAATCCATAATAGGTACCATAACAAGTAGATCAAGATATGTTGGGGGGAAATAAGAGTGATTCCAATAGCATTGATGAATATCCTGATTTAGATCCTAGAGATAAGGGTAAGAGACCTTTGTATCCTGATCTAAGGAAAGAGACTTGAGGGAGGAATGAGTTGGTAGAAGTATGTATGTAGTAGTATATAGTATGAAAGATTAAAGAGCTACTAAAATAGTATAGTGCTAATTTTGTCATGTATATAGTAGCACTAGATATAATAATCATGTTGGTAGCTCTCTTTCGTAAGAATATGTATTATGAGCTTTTGACTATGCTATGTAAATTATGTTTAGTAGTAATGAAAGTTATGTGTAATTATGTGAATTTATAAAAATGTTGTATGATTGCCATAAAGATTAGACAAATTTTGATAGATAGATCTTATTTGAAAAATATAATGGTACTAAAAATATGTTTAATGTTGATAGAATACCAAGGACAAGAGCGAAGAATAATAGGGAAAGAGGCAAGCATTCATGAGCAAATCGATCTAATAATGCACTCGAGCCACCTCAAGATCGCCTAAAGGCTATACTAATGGCAATACAACAACAAAATGTTTTGCTATTGCAAGCATTAACAACGGGACAAATCCATGAGACAATACCACCATCGGTCGAGGCGCCAAATGCACCCTAGGAGGCTATTGGAAGATCAAGAAATCTTAATGTGCTAGTTCAACCACCAAATGTTGAGTCCGGAAGCTTAGGATAACCACTTGAACTTGCAACAAGAATACAAGCACAGTCTTAACCAGGACAGGAGTTACCACCATCACTCCTAGCCTAAAGAAATTTGTTACCAGAATTTATCAAATGCAATAGATACTTTGAAGGGCTTTTCGGAAAACCTGAAGAAGCAGAGGATTGGATAGCTCAAATTGAAAGGTCATTTGATGCATTCCAAGTACCCGAAACCCTAAAAATGACTTATGGATCATATCTATTGCATTTAAGAGAAAGAACTTAGTGGGACTCTAAGTTAAGAACTTTACCACAACTGGTGACATGGGAAGTGTTCAAACAAGAATTTTTAAAAGAAGATTTCTCCATAAGTTTAAAAGCCAAATATAGCACCAATTTGATGAACTTAAGTCAAGGGAGTAAAATCATTAATGAATTTGAACATGATTTTAATTGATTGCTATAATTTGCCCCCGATGCATATAAAGACAGTGACGAATTGAAGAGGCAAACTTTTATGGTAGGATTAGAGCCACACTTCTAAAGAAGGCTTGCAGAATTTGAATTATCTAATTTTACTACTTTGGTAGAGAAAGCACAAGTCATTGAACGTGCTAAGGTGTATGAAGCAAAAGATATAGAAGAAAAGGAAAAACTTATGGGAAAAGAACCTATGATAACTTGGGGATAAACTTTATTCTTAAGAAGACTAAATTCATTAAAAAGGCTGGAACAAAAAGTGGAGTGACTGGAAGGAATAATGTTATCTGTTAGAAATGCAAGAAATCCAATTATCTAAGAGATTGTCCTCAATTGCAACAAAAATGTTACTACTGTGGAGAAAGTGGACATATGGCTAACACATGTCCGAAAAAGACTGGAGGTATTAGTTTTGTTTGTGGAAAAGTTGGACATATATCCAAATTGCCCACAACGATCACAATCTTCACAACAAAGAGAGGCAGTAGGAGCAACAGTTCAAAAGGATAACATCAATAATGCTAGCAAAACTACTGGCTAGAGTTTATGTCATGCATGGAGTTCCAATGGAAAAAGAAGTAGAAGAGATAGATGAAGAGAGTATTTGGGATGATGTTGATACTGAAGAGACTGGATTAATTTTAGGTATGTCCATGAAACTTTGTTTTGTTATAATACGCAAATGCACTTAGAACCATAAATTAAAAATCTTATGTTTAATATTAATAATATAAGGTAATTACATGATAAATAGGAACCATACAAGTAAAAGGTCATCCTACGTATGTATTGTTTGATACGGGCACTACACACTCTTTCATCAACACCGAATTAGCAAGACAAATAGGGTTAACCCATGAAACTATGGAGAAAGGGTTAGGGATTTCTACTCCTACCGGAGGACTGGTTATAACCCATGAAATTACAAGAAAATGTCTGTTAAAAATAGGTGAGCAAGAATCAATTGCTAACCTTATCATGGTGGAAATACACAAATATGAAGTCATTCTAGGGATGACCTGGTTAACTATGGCAAGAGCAAAATTTGACTTGTCAACTTAAGACAATATCATTTGTTGATTATCAAGGAAAGCGGGAAAACTTCACAGGATTAAATACGTAAGGATCATGGCACTAAAATGACTATAATCGAAATTGATGAAAAAGAAGCTATCAAGCTAATAAAAAGTATAGTAAGTGCTATGGAAGGTGAACCGGAGAAACCCAATATCCAAACTATTAGAATGGTACATGAATATCTGGAAGTATTTCCCGAAGAACTACCAGGTTTACCACCACCAAGAGAAGTAGAATTTTCTATCGACTTGGTGCCAGGAACAAATTGGTATCAAAACCCCCTTCCGAATGGCATCTATGGAGTTAAAGGAACTAAAAGTACAATTGCAAGAATTATTAGACAAAGGATTCATTCGCCCTAGTGTATCACCATGGGGAGCACCATTCTTATTTGTAAAAAAGAAAGATGGCTCCATGAGATTATGTATAGATTACCGAGAGCTAAATGGTTACCATAAAGAACAAATATCCTTTACCAAGAATCGATGATTTGTTTGATCAATTGCTAGGAGCGAAGGTATTTTCTCTAATTGATCTAAAATTTGGATATCATCAAATCCAAGTGAAGGCAGAAAATATACCTAAGACTACTTTTGGACTCGGTATGGTCATTATGAATTTTTAGTCATGCCATTTGGATTGATTAATGCACCGACATTTTTATAGATTTGATGAATTAGATATTTCGACCTTATTAGATACTCGTGTTAAGTGTTCATTGATGATATATTGGTATACTCACCTTCTGAGGAACAACATGAAGAACATTTGAGAAAGGTGTTGCAAATATTAAGAGAAAATAAGTTCTACGCCAAGTTATCCAAATGTGAATTTTGGGTTAAGAGTATATCTTTTCTTGGACACATTGTATATGTAGAAGGAATATTCAAGGATCCTACAAAGATTAAGGCCATTATGGATTGGAAGAGGTCGGAAACTGTCACTGAAGTGAGGAGCTTCTTGGGATTAGACGGATATTGCAAGAATATTGTAAAAGATTTCTCTAAGATTGCTCGACCATTAACCTAAATAACAAGCAAGAATGAGAAATTTGAATGGAATGAGAAACGAGAGAAAAGCTTTCAAGAATTAAAGAAAAGACTGATAACTGCTCCAATATTAGTCTTACCTAATGATAAAGATCCATTTGCTACTTATAGTGATGCATCAAAGAATGGATTAGGATGTGTATTGATGTAAAATGGGAAAGTAATAGCATATTCATCTAGACAGCTAAAACCACATGAAATGAATTATCCAACACATGACTTGAAATTAGCTGCTATTTTTTTTACTCTCAAAACATGGAGACATTAGTTATATGGGCAGAGATGTGAGATATATACAGAATATAAAAAGCTTGAAGTATATATTCATGCAAAAAGAGTTGAACATGAGACAGCATAGATGGTTGGAGTTAATTAAAGATTACAATTTAAGCATCAATTAGCATCTAGGTAAAGTTAATGCTGTTACTGATGCTTTAAGTAGAAAAAGCTATGGAGAAATAGCTTCGATGATAACCAAGCAAAGAGAACTCATTAAAGAGTTTGAAAGACTCAATATGGAATTCACAATACCAAGTTCTGGAGTTGAGATTCGTAATCTAATTATAGAACTCACCTTGCTTCAAAGGATTAAAGAAGAACAGAAACAAGATAAGGAATTCCATAAGATTATACAAGGAGTAAATCAAAGTAAACATAAAGAATTCCAAATAGATGAAGGAGTCCTTAGGTTGAACAATAGGTTATGTGTACCTAATAACCTAAACTTAAAGAAAGAATTAATGCATGATGCCCACTATTCCAAATATGAAATTCATCCGAGCGAGACCAAGACTAGTAAATCAATCTTATATACTAGTAAATCAATTGATTAATAATTTATATAATTATTTTAATCATATTTAATATTTAATCTATATAAATATTTTTTGTAATTAATTTTTAAAAAATAAAATTGCATTACCCAATTGAATAATATTAATTTTTAATCTTATATACTAGTAAATAAATTATTAATAAATATTTAATCTATATAATATTTTTTATAAATAAAAGTACATTATTCAATTGAATAAGATTATTTTTTAATCTTATGTACTAGTATATCAATTATTTAATAAATAAATACTTTTTGCAATTATATTTAGTCCATATAAATATTTTAGTCAAATTTAATAAACATTTATTATCATTATATGTGGGTTATAAAAGTATGAATATAAAACAAAAAAAAGGCGGGTCTATGCACGAGCAAATAGGTGGGTGTGGGAAAATTGAATTTTTCATAATGAGGCGAAATTCCCCTCATTTGGTCATCTAAGGCGAAATTCGCCTCATTGTCCAACTCATGAGGCCATTTTTCCCCTCAGATTCCAAAGTATGAGGCAAATTTCGCCTCATCAGCTCAGTCACCTTTTTATTTATACGCCTTCTTCTTCTCTGCTCGTTTCATTTTTTCCTTCCCCAATCCAATCCTATCCAAAATTCCTACTCCAAAACTTCTTCCTTCACAATTTTTCCAACCTTGGTAATTCATATTTTATTTTCATTGATTTTATTTAAATTTTATATTTTGTTTTTATTTCTAATTATTTATTTATGCAGGTTTTTACCATTTATTATTACTAGTTCAACAACATCAAAATCAAATATAATATAACGTATAATATTATCATTTTAATTTACAAATTTTTTGTATTTTTTGATAAAAATTATTTCATGTTTGAGGTATATTATGATTTCTAATTTATAATATTTATCAATATAAACATATTTATAATGTCATAATATTTTTATTATTTCAAATGTTTAGAATAAAAAGTTAGATCTAATATTTTAAATAAATATTAATAAATTTGTAATATTAATTATAAATTTTTTAAAAAATTATTGCAATACATGTTGTAATTATTCTTTTAAATTCTGAAAAAATATATTAATTATAAAATTTTGAATAAAATATTAATATTAATATGAATAAATTTGTAATATTAATTATAATTTTTTTTAAATAATTGCAATTCGTGTTGTATTAATTATGTATAAATTCTGGAAAAATATATTAATTATAACATTTTAGAAATTATTATTAATATTATTAATTTGTAATATTAATTATTATTTTTTTAAAAATTATGGAATTGCGTTTGTATATTTTATATGGGAGAGAAATATAATGATGTATGAGGCGAGTTTCGCCTCATACGTAAAGCGTGAGGTGAAACTTGCCATGCATGCCATCTAATGAGGCAAATTTCGCCTCACTAGCTGACATGGCACAATGCCAAGGCATGAGGTGAGTTTCGCCTCATGTTTCAAATATGAGGCGAAATTCGCCTCATACATGAATAAATTATGTAATGAGGTGAATTTCACCTCATATTGAAATAATTGCGGCGACCTTCGCCTTCTTTGTCTTAACACGGCCACCCTCTACAGGCGAATTTTTGAGGCGAAAATTTCGCCTTAGTAGCTCTACTAAGTTGAATTTTGGAGCTACTTAGGCAAAAAAACTTGCCTCTGAAACCAAACCTTTCACTAGTGATTTGCTTCAAAGTTTATTAGAACGGAAGTCCAGTAGTAAATATAATATATATATATATATATATAGATTCAAGGTGAAAAAAAAAAAAGGTCTCCTAATACTCTACGACAACTTTCATTACCTTAGAATCTGGTCAGATGAAAAGTATTAGTAGAGTGATGTCTCCAAGATGCAAAGTTTATAAGGCTTAATTATGGAAATCCTATTTTTATCGATTTTATTTCTAAATTTTTAGCTTATTTAGTCTTTTTTTCTTTTGTCGAAATGCACAAAAAAAGAAAAAAAAACACAAAATAAAAGGAAAAAAACAAAAAAGGAAAAGAAGTAGATAAAATCCAAAAAAAAATAAGAAAATAAAAAATAAAAGGCAAAAGCTTGAAGAAAGAAGAAAAGGAAATATATAACAAATAAAATTAGATTCTTTAGGGTTAGTTAGAAATATTTTATGAGTTGGAACGCACAATCGTTTTATGAATTTAGAACTCTCATTAAAAAAAATGCGATTCATTCAATATACACATTTGCTTTATCCGCAGGGAATAATTTATTAAGACCATGTTTTGGTTTGTACAAAGAAAAATTTTGAATTAAATGCTATATGATATACAATTTCTTTGAAACAATGTGTTTTAATCAATTGGTTTTAGCAACTAATGGTATTTTAGTCTCGTCGTATCTTTCTAATCTTTCAATTGAGAGATTCCGGATTCAAATCTCCTCTCTCTTTATAATAGTGAAAAAGAAAAAAGAAAAATCAATTGGTTTTAGCGGACCATTAAATTCAACCGTGGGTCAGTGCGGGTTAGTGAATCGCAGGTCCAAATACTACTATTCTAAGAAGGACTTCAGGTACACCTAAGGCTTGAGCCCAAAGCATCCAATTGAGGGTCTACTGATGCTAAGGTGTGGATTACCACCAAGAGCATTTGGCCAGGGACGACATGCCCCTCAACTCCAACTACCATCACTTGAATTAAATAATCTCATTCTTCAATAATTAGGTTTTTATCATTTAATTTCTTTTTTAGCCTCTCACATTTTGTCCCATACTATCAATACGATTGGTCAAATTGAATGTAATTGTATATAAGTAAATCAATATCATTAATTATTTTTTATGGAATGAGTTAAAGGCAATATTGCTCTTGGACTCGAGTTTTCTTTTATGTTTAATGTTCATCTTATTTTATTTTTCAAAATTTTATTTACAATTTAAAGTTTATATATATATATATATATATATATATATAAAGTGGCTTATTCTACTTGAAATCGTGGGAGTCATCGCTCGCTCAAACCTCGCTTGGAATCAACCTGTGCTAGACGAGGGTCAGTTTCCCAATTTCGGAAGTTCAAAGTGCTTGAAACTCATGCACCCTTTAATTAGAGTAATATTTTCATTGAAAACATTCTAAGTTGAGTCTTCTAAATTGGATTTATCATATTAAAGCAGGTATTAGCTTCATGGGAAAATCCGGGTATTAAAAAAGAAAGAAAGATCAATTTTATACTTCGATTGGCAACTTTATTAAAAGCGGAAATGAGCGGAGTTGGAAATAAAATAGTAGAAGTAAAAATGAGTGAAAATGAAAATTAGTAAAAGTTTTTTTTTTTTTTATATTTGATAACTTATAAAAAAAAATGAAAGTGAAAAAGAGAAATGAAGTTACTAATTAACAAAATCATCTTCAAGGAGAGCAATTTGGTAATTGATTTTATTTTCTACCACTTTCTCTAAAATGTTGAAGGAAAAGAATAGGCTTAAAAAGTGGAAAACATTCCACTTTTTTCTTTGCTTTTCTTTTCTACAACTTTCCACTTTAGTTTAAATTACCAAATAGAATTTTTCTTTCTTTTCCATTGCTTTCTATCTATTTCCACTTTTCAATGTGGATCCAAACACAAGATTAACCTTAATGGAAAATGTATAGCAATGCATATTATGTGGTTATTGGACTAATTGGTTTCAGCTTTTATCTATATAAGGATCCTTCATCCTGTTCACGAATTTAATCTCCCAATAAATTAATTAGGGTTCGATTTCTCCTCTCTTACTATTGACAAGTCCATTAATATAATCATGCAATATGTTCGTCCTCGTAATATATGAGTTTCCTTGCACATAACGTTGGCAAAACCGAAAAGTTAGTTGAGAGCACTACCTTCTCCTCCTATAGAGGATGGATAATCACTTGGACTCCATGTTTCGGTCTAAGTGTGAGAACTTGAGTAGGTGAGTGGACATATCCAGGGGAAATATTGAAAGTGTACCGTTGAAGAATCATCGAAAGAGCGGCTTTGGCTTCGATCAATGTGAAGTTCATGCCAACACATGCTCGAGGTCCTAAGCCGAACGGCATAAATACAGCAGAGTTGTTGCTAGTAGCTTTAGCAACCCCTTCTGAGAATCTCTGTGGCTTGAATTGTAAGACATCTTCTCCCCATATTTGAGGATCATGGTGAAGCTTCAATGGCGCACAAATAATTGCATGTTCTTAGGAAGTAGGAGCTTACCAAGTCGTGTTGGGCCGTTAACTTTTCTTGTAATGTTAAGTACGGGAGTATACAACCTCATGGATTCATGGATGATCATAGTCATCTGAATGTAAAAGAAGGATATATTTAAATATGATTAGGACATGATAGAATATACATTACTATAAAAATTAACCAATGAATTTCTCATGATAAAAAAGAGATTTCCTAATGGATCTCGAAATACTCTTTGAATGATACTAAACAAGAGGGCTAGTGAGATACGCTTTTCATATTATTTAGCAGAATGCAAAATGTAGGGTAGATAATAATATTATAAAATGTCTCGTAAAATTAAAACTAATCATTATATTGTTCGTGAATAAGAAATAATATCTTTTAAGGGATCTATACTTATGATGTAGGTAGTTTTAGCATGATTATTCACCCCATCATTGTACTTTTAAAATAGATTATAATAATTAATATGAAAAATTTTTAATGATTAGATAATGAGTTAGATAATATATGGACTTAACCTATGAAAATCTAACTCAATCATACTCTATAGATATATGTTCTAAACTTTTCTTATGTTAGATGGATTAAGTACTAATTCCTTACCTTCTTTAGTCTTCCAATGCCATCATAATCCGGATCTTCGTTGCCAAAAACATTTATCACCTCCTCCATCGCTTGTTCTTGCCATTCGGGATGAATTGCTAGGAAAAGGACGGTCCACGATAGCATAGTATTAGTAGTTTCTTGTCCAGCAACGTAGAATGTCTTGCGTTCATCAACTAAATCGTTTATAGTAATCCTTTTCTCCTCATCCTCATCATAAGAAGCCGTAACCATTAATCCTAGGAAATCATTCCCGTATCCATCTAGTTTTCCAGTAAGAACTTTCTCTTCTCTTTTCTTAATGACTTGATGATGGCATCATGAATCCCTCTCTCGAGTTTATGGGCTTCAATATTATCAGCCGTTTTCCATATTTTACAGCAACATGCACATGCATGCTTGACTTTTAGGGCCTATTTTAGATGGAAAAAGAGAGAAAAAAGGACAAGTGGCAATTATAACTAGCTAATTGGTAAAATTTGAAACTAATAACGAAAAACCCAAATTTAGAGATGGTTCGTTCTTAAAAAAAAGGATCAATGTCACACTTGGTGTGTAAACTTTATTCATTTGTACAATTAACTATCCTAAGTTTAAAAATATCAATTTACTACCTAAGCTCTGTCTATTTTGCATTAATTACTTGAATTTTGCCGAATTTTACTTATTTTTGCAATTAACCATATCATTTAAGTATTATAAATAAACTCAAAAAGTTTGTAGGTAGTAAATTGATACTTTTAAACTTTAAGTAGTTAATTGCATAGATTGGCAAAATTGAGGTACCAAAGTAACCTTTATATATCCTAAGAAAAATAATTACAAATGTATGTCATTACAGAATTCTGACTGAGTAGTAAATCAGGTGCTAGCATTTTTCAAATTTTCAGGAAGTATGAATGTAATTTATAGTAAAAGTTCTGCCAATTATCATATTGTACATGACTTGTAATAGAGTACCTTATGATAGGAAATCTTGTTTTGAAGGCATTCCTTAAAGTCAATATTGCTAATCGAGATAACATCTCAAAAATGTTTCTGCCTTCCATGTAACTGCTACCGATGTTGTTTAGATATCACTCTGAAGTTAACATTTTAATTCATGAATACTCAATTCTTCACCTTCATGCTGCTTCCATGTTTCCAGCATCAAGTGACACTTCTGTCCACAAAGCTGGAAGCATTACCCTGTTGAATTCTGCAAAACATCAGTTGGTGCAGGTTGTTTTGCATAACTATTGCTTATTTTAATACCCTGTAGGTATTGAACAGATCCTTTAACAAAAGAATTGTCGAGAGATCTTGTAAAAAGCGTTGCTACTAAAATGTGTTTAACACTCTTGTCTTAGCTATGATAGGAACCTTGCTTCCTTCCTGTATATCACTAGTTTAGAAGTCCAAATGTAAATATGGATCCAACAAGCACCGTAAGACTTTTTCAAATTGATATGTGGATGAGACATAGTAAATATTTCCTATTTGATTGATTGGGCATCTAAACCAATCAATTTGATATAATCCACTTATATGAATATAGGAGCAGCCAAACAAGACTTTGATGAGTTCTCTTTAAAGATAATGTGTATGACCACAAATGTAATTTGAAAATAAAATCCATTTATAGGGATATGAATATAGTATGCATGAATTGTTTGGTTGTATCATAAAGACGGGAGTGTAAAGATTCAAGCAATTAACCACTTATCACCTTGTTACAAGTTAACAATTTTATATTAAGAAATTTTTCACATCTAATCAGCACTATTCTATAGTCATAACCATTGAAGATGGTCTTATATGAGTAGATAATTAGCAATCTACTGGGAGAGTATCGATTAGATTTCCTGTTATAACTTCAGGTTAAGTGTTAAGTTAATCTTGAAGCTAATGACAGCTTGGTTGAAAGTATACACCAAAACTAAATATTAAGTGTGAAGCATCGATCACACCTGATCCGTAAGCTCAAACCTCATGTCATGTTAAAAATTGGGACTTAGTAATGATCTCATTATGTGAATTGAGAAGAAATCTTATTCAACAAGGGTGCTCATTTCATTCGTCTCCCTCTAGGTGAGATCCTTACAAAGTCAATCCAAAAGCTAAAACGCTTCTATTAAAGACATTGGTCTAATCGGCCAAAAGTGAAAAAAAATGACACTTAGTCCAAACGACATGAAAAGTATGACTCTTAACTTAAACACTTGTTCTATCTCAAGTATTTACGATCTCTTAATTTAAGGTAGATGTCTTACTTTCAAACTTTCTCCATGGAAAGCATTGTTCGCAAGTTTTCGCATCTTTGCCTATTTCTTCCTTCAGATGTCACAAGTCCATCTCCTAATAGCAATTTGAAATAGCTTTCCGGTTTCGACTTTGTGAAACACTTTTCTTTATTGCTGAGTACTTCCTTGATTAGCTCTGGCTCTGTGATGACTAGCATAGCTGTAGGACCAAACCAATTCAGATAATTTTCCCCTGCACTAAAATTTAATAATCATTTAATCGAAAATTCTTATCTTTCAGACATAAAAGGTGCATTTTTCTTCTATTTTTTTTTTCAAATTTCATTAGTTAAAGAATATTAAAAATGTGTGGGAAATGAAAACAATAAAAAGAAAGAAAAAATGACAACAATTCAAAAAATAAAAGAATAATGAGACAATAAAGAAACTTTTGACCATAATGACTAAAAATAGGGTCAATTTCATTGATGATACCTAAACTATTTTTAATATAATAAATTATACCTAAATATTTTTTTTTTTATATATAAGAAATATATCAAACTTTTAAAATTTTGTACCAATAATACTTTTGGCCTGAACGGCCAAAAGTCCAGTGATATGTACACATGAAAGGAATATATATCAAAAATTTAATTTTTCTCTTCCCATCAGTGATTTATTTCTTTTTTACTTCCCTCATCTCTCTTCCACTCTTTATAATTGCATAGCATCTCTCTCTCTCTCTCTCTCTTCTTCTACGTCTTCTTCTTTCTTCACAACTATGTAAGGACCGCTATCACCATAAATTTAAAATAAGTGATAACGTTCCCCAACCACATAACCTATAAGATTATATGTAAGGTTGCCTGAAAGAATTGTTTGAGAAAATTGTTTATCTAATTCCATATAGATAATATACAATAGGAAACATAGATTTTTTTTTTAAACCTTAAAACAAAACTATACTACTACACTACCAACATATTTTACAAAGAAGCAACTTAATTCCTACATAGTAAGTACATATATATATATATTTATATACATATTACTTCCAAAGGTTCTTACAAGCCTTAACAAAATCTTCCAAAACACAATCCAAACTAACACGTTTAATTACATCATAAACAAAAGGAATTACTTCTAATCTATAAAATCATAGGGTTCCATTGAGTCCAGGGTTAGCTCTAATCTCCAAACAATCAAGAAAATCTTCAAAGTCGGTTCCGTACCCATATTGGCATAGAACTCATCGGAGTCATCACTGAAATGGATAAAATATGAGCCAAAAGGCCCAGTATAAGTAACGAATAAATGCAAGTAGGTCACACATTCTTTGACTAATGCATTATGCAACAATCAATGGTTTATATTGAGTCTTTAGTTAGTAAAACAACATGGGAGTATTCAAACTCGGACAACAAGGATCTAGTATTACGTTCCGCCTCCCTGAGTAGTCCCTACTGTTCATAAGACTAGGCAACCCCACCTTCCGGCGTAGCCCGTAATACTAGGGGATCCTAAGTAACGTATCACGACGCTCAGGGAGTTGATATTAGTAGCTCGAATACTCACATCTCCTAAATAATTCTATCTATTAACGAGGAATGTACTCTGTCCCCAATCTGAGCAGGGTGCCGCTCTCCGAACTAGATTCAACGGCAAACAAGGACAAGCAATACTCATCAATTAATAAAGTTTCTTAATTTAAAAGTAGTTTAGTTGTGATGCCCACCTAACAAAAAAAACAGGCAAGTTATGCGTACCTGATATAGCTCGGGAATTAACGGGGTAGCTGGGCGAGAATCTATCATGTTTAAAAACAATATTAAATTCACAGTTAGCTTAAGCACTAATTAACTGTTGAAAATACAATTAATCAAAGAAATTCAAATATTTAATACAAAGTCATATAAAGCATTTAAACATCCTATTATATCCTAAACATTTAACAAATACTTAATTGATCTATATTCAAACTTCGAAAAATTTTGAAGAAATTTTTTAAAAATTCAAAACAGGGGATACGCCGGCATTCAAGCCGGCAGCTTTTGAACCGGTGTTCAACACATGAAAATCAACAATGCCAACACTGACAGCGTTCAAGGGTACGTCGGTGCCTCTTCATTTCTAAGCCGGCGGCCTTTGAGCCGGTGTTAGATGCAAATCCAAATTTCAAAATTTGCCAAAAGGTACACACTGGCAGCGTTCCATATACGCTGGCAGCCTTGATCCTACGCCGGCGGCCTTAAGCCTGGAGTTAAAAATTAGGATTCTGTTCCCATTCCACACTGCCCCTAAGCGGGGCGTTGGAATCCCAGTATCCGGGATTGCAATTTGAAAATGAACGATAGCTGACTTTTTCAGTGAAAGCCGGCGGCGTTCGAACGGCTTTTAAGAAATTTGATTCTGTTCGCTTCCAACACCACCTATAAGCTGGTGCGTAGAAGCCCCAGATGCCAGTGTCCGACCAAATTTTAGCCTATACGAAAATGTTTTGATTTCCCTGTTTATTACAACTTTGTCACTTTCAAAAATTCCCAAACTTAATCCAAACTTTCCTAAAGCTTGTTATATGATCCAAATACTGTCTAAAAACATGAATTCTACTTCTAATCATCAAAACAACTAATCACACTTCAATCTACTCCTCAACTTCTCAATTCTTCATTATAACTTCCACAATACATAAATAATACTCATACACTAACAAAACATAATCCAACCTAATTTCATGCATAAACAAGCAATTTAGTTAGCATTTAAACTCATTTCATCCAAGATTCACAAGAGCTACTACAAAAAATGAAAACAAAACAAAGGTTTATACTTAAATCAACTCACATGTATATGCCTTATCTTAGTGTGAACTTTGATTTTCAAAGCTTTGATATTTTTCTTGATTTAGACTTGGAATTTGGAATGAAGGAAGAAGAGAAAAGAAAGAAAGAAAAAGAAAAATTCGGATGAAAGGGAGGGCTGCCCAAAAAGTAGTCCAATTAAGTAAATTTGGGTCTTATACCTATCTACAAGTTGACTTTTAAGGCTTATATAAATTTAGTTTGCATTTTGGGTGAATTTGAGTCTCATTTGACGCTTACTTGAGCATAATTACTAGCTTAACTAAGGTGAATTTCTATTAACTAATCTAAAGCAAAACCAAGGTTGATTTTATAAATCTAAACTTAACTTAATACCTTAATGTATAAAAGACACAATTAATAATTATATTATATATATACAAAATAGCACATGTCTAACACATACACCAATTATCTTATCCAAGCACACACATATATATATATATCACTTCAATAATACATTAATATGTAAATTAAGGAATTCATGGCTATTTCATTCTCTCCTCTTTCAAAAAGTTTCGTCCTCGAAACTTAGCTTACCTTAAACACTATTCAAATAACTCGGGGTACTTTTGCTTCATCTCATCCTCGGGCTCCCACGTCGATTCCCTCTCGGTTTGCCCAGTTCACAAAACCTTCACATAAGAAATTACTTTTCTCCTCAACACTTTATCAATCCTATCCAACACTTTGATTGGCTTCTCAACTATGCTCAAATTCGGTTGAACCTCTGGTTAATGTGTAGAAATGATAGCTTCGGGATCTGATATGCATTTTTGAAGTTGTGACACATGGAATACATCATGCACTTCCGACAAATTTGGTGGTAGAGCCAATCGATAAGCTAATGGTCCAATTCTTTCTAGAATCTCATACGGACCAATGTACCTTGGATTTAATTTGCCTCTATCTCCAAATCTAATAATTCCTTTTGTTGGAGAAATTTTAAGAAACACATGATCGCCAACTTCAAACTCCAATGGTCTTCTCCTCATGTCAGCATAGCTTTTATACCGATCTTGAGCCGTTTTCATCCTTTGCTTAACTACTTGGATTTTATCCACTGCTTGTTGTACCAATTCTGGACCCAAAATAACTCTTTCCCCAACTTCATCCCAGTGTATTGGAGATCTGCATTTCCTACCATAAAGTGCTTCATAGGGTGCCATCTGAATTGTTACTTGGAAACTATTGTTGTAGGCAAATTCAACAAGTGGCAAATAAGTATCCCACTTATTGCCAAAATCTAGAGCACATGCTCTAAGCATATCTTCCAAGATTTGAATCGTTCTTTCCGATTGCCCGTCTGTCTGTGGATGAAATGCAGTACTAAACTGAAGTTGAGTACCTAAAGCGGCATGTAGACTTTTCCAAAACCGGCTGACAAAGCGAGAATCTCGATCAGAAGTAATTGTCTTCGGAATCCATGTAATCTCACTATTTCTTTGATATAGATATGTGCCATTCTTTCTAAGGAATCTCCAACCCTCAAAGGTATGAAATGAGCCGATTTCGTTAATCTATCCACGATTACCCAAATAACTTCATGTTTGGCAATAGTCTTGGGTAAAGCCGATATGAAATCCATAGTGATATCATCCCATTTCCATTCAGGTATGGATAAAGGTTGAAGTTCTCCTCCGGGTCGTTGATGCTCGATTTTTATTTGTTGACAAGTCAAACACTTGGAAACATATTGAGCAATATCTCTCTTCAAACCTTCCCACCATAAATTTTTCTTCAAATCTCTATACATTTTGGTGGTTCCCGGTGGATCGAATATGAAGATGAATGAGCTTCCTTCAGGATTTCTTCTCTCAACTCATATGGCACAAAAAGTCGATTCCCATATCTAATAACTTCATCCTCATCAATCCTCAACTCTTTTCTCTTCCCTTCACCAATGGCTATCTTTATTCTTTTAACTTCATCATCTTCCTTTTGAACTTGTTTAATCCTTTCCAAAATTGTCGGTTGCAAGGATAATTGAGCCAATATCACATCAACTTGCTCTAATGTAACTTCAAGTTCTAACTTCATGAAATCCATCTGAATCTCTCTTTGACTAGAAATCAAAGTCACATCATTCATTTGCCTCTTCCTACTGAGTGCATCTGCTACTACATTAGCTTTTCCAGGATGATAAAGTATTTCCACATCATAATCTTTAATCAACTCAAGCCATCTTCTTTGCCTCATATTAAGCTCCTTCTGTGTGAATATGTATTTCAAACTTTGTGATCCGTGTAGATCTTGCATTTCTCCAAACAAATAATGTCTCCAAAGTTTCAATGCGAGAATCACTGCTGCCAACTCAAGATCATGCACCGGATAATTCTTCTCATGGGGTTTTAGTTGCCTTGATGCATAAGCTATAACTTTTCCATCTTGCATGAGAACACAACCGAGTCCTTGGATAGACGCATCACTAAAAACTTCAAATTCCTTTCCACTAACAGGCAGTGCCAAATAGGAGCTGATATCAATCTTTCTTTCAACTCTTCAAAACTCCTCTCACACTTGTCATCCCACACATACTTAGTATTCTTCCGTGTCAACTTTGTTAATGGGGATGCAAGTTTCGAAAATCCTTCAACAAACCTTCGGTAGTATCCAGCTAATCCAAGGAAACTTCTAATCTCACTCACATTAGTAGGTCTTGCCCATTTCAAAATGGCTTCAATCTTCATTGGATCAACTGAAATACCTTCCTTTGAAATAATATGTCCAAGAAAGGATATTTCTTCCAACCAAAACTGACACTTGTTAAATTTCGCATAGAGTTTCTTCCCGGAGTTTTTGTAACAAGTCTTAAATGTTCTCGATGCTCTTCCTTGTTCCGAGAATATATCAGAATATCATCAATGAATACTATGACAAATGAATCCAGATAATCCTTGAAGACTCTATTCATCAAATCCATGAATGCGGCTGGAGCATTGGTTAACCCAAAAGGCATCACCAAAAACTCGAAGTGTCCATACCGAGTTCTGAAAGCTGTCTTCTGAATATCTTGCGATTTGATCTTGAGTTGATAATATCCTGATCTCAAGTCGATCTTAGAAAACACTGTGGCTCCCTTTAACTGATCGAACAAATCATCGATCCTAGGTAAAGGGTATTTGTTCTTAATAGTAACTCGGTTCAATTCCCTGTAATCAATACACATGCGTAAACTTTCATCTTTCTTCTTGACAAACAGCACAGGAGCACCCCAGGGCGATATACTCGGTCTGATAAAGCCCAAATCTTGTAACTCTTGCAATTGTAACTTCAACTCTTTCAATTCAGCTGGAGCCATTCTATATGGAGCTTTAGAGATAGGTACTGTTCCAGGCAATACTTCAATTCCAAACTCTATCTCCCGATCCGGTGGTAATCCAGGTAACTTCTCGGGAAATACATCCACAAACTCATTCACAATTGGCGTCATTTTGATATCCACTTCTTCAATATTTATAGCTGCCACAACTGGTTTTTCCCATAGCTCCATAAACTTCATACTCCAGGTCTTAGCCTCTCCAATTTATATGTGAAACTCCCTTCAATCAAGCCAAAACTTAACTCCGCCTTACTACAATCAATCGTAACCTTATAATGATTTAGCCAATTCATTCCCAAAATCACATCAAAATCAGATAAAGGCAATACTATCATATCAATAGGCATGTTCACATTTGAAATCACAACACTTATATTTTTACACACACAAGGATGCCTATTTTCAATCACCAACGGAGTAGTCACACACATAACACGATCAATCAACATTTCAGAGACAAGCTCACAATCATTCATAAAATTTTCAGAAATACAAGCATGAGTTGCTCCAGTATCAATCAGCACATATGCATCCCTATTAGCAACACTCAGTATACCTGCCAAAGTGTCTACTGAGGAGTATCCTCAATTTGCTGTAAGGCAAAAACCCTTGCATTTGTCTTTCCCTTCTCTATATCAACTCCACTCTTAACATTAGGTCGATCCTTGCAATTAGCAATATGATGACCTCTCTGCTTGCAATATGCACAGAAGACCGGTGGTAATTTCGGATTCTTGCACTCTTTAGACTTATGCCCAACTTGACCACATGAAAAACATGCATTGGGAGTCCACTTACAATCGGACAACTCATGAGGACCATAACACCTAAAACATTTCTTTTCAAATGCAAGTGTAGGAGCTTTATATGTCGGCTTTTGATTTCCTTGTCGTCCCATAAATGGCTTCTTTCCTTTACCAACACCCCGATAATTATCATAGGATGAAGTGGAAGCGGGTCTCTTTCCCAGAAATGCAGCTCTCTTTGCTCTTCTAATTCTACTATCATTCTGAATTTGCTCCATTAGCAAAGCTTTGGCCACAGTATCTGATAGGGTATGCAACTCAAATTTCTTCACTTCACTTTGGATTTCTTCATTCAGTCCATTCTGAAATTTTTGAACTTTCATTCTTTCATCCCGATAATCACCTCTAGCAAAGCGCAACAGTCTACAAAATTCACCATAGTATTCATCCACTACAACAAATTTGGCATTTAGCTACCAATATAATTGGTAGTTAAAAGCCAAAATTTGGTAGCGAAAAGTATTAGCTACCAAATTTTTTCTGGTAAGATCTGAGAAGTTGCTAAAGGGTATAGCCTACCAATTTGTTTGGTAGCGGAAAGTAATCCCATTTAGCTACCAAAATATTGGTAGTTGAAGAGACACTAAATGGTAGCAAGTAATAAGATTTGGTAGCTAAAATCACTACTATTGGCTACCACTTATGATTTGGTAGTAAAAAATTCTAAGCTCTTGGTAGCTTGATTCATTGAAATATGGTAGTCAATAATAACTTTTGGTAGCTAAATGTGATGCTATTAACTACCAAACTATGAGTGGGTAACCAAATGTCATATTTTTTATTACCAAATCTTGGTAGCTAATACCATTATCGAATATTGCTATTTATTAGTTAAAAATTGTATTATTAGCTACCAAATGTGACATGGTTACTAAGTACACTATATAATTGGTCACCATTGTCACTTATTTTGTTTACAAAACCTGTTATATATATTCTACTTCAACCATTCATCTAAACATAGTAAAACTCACAAGAAATTGGAGCGAACAAACTGTTGACATAATATAAAGTTTAACCACAATATAATTGTTGGAAAAGTATAACCAACAAAACATTAGTCTAAGGTAATGTTGAATATAAGTTTCAAACTGAAAACAAAGGTCTCCAACAATAAGTTGGTTTTCTAAATTATGAAACGCAAAAAAAAAAAAAAAAAAGATAGTTATCATTTCACATTCCAATATCTAGGATCGGTTGTTGCCATTTGAAGTTGCAAAAGAACCATTTGCCCGAGCCAAATTAATTTCTTGTAAGTTAGCTTGCATGATTGCCATTTGCTCACTTTGGCGTCTCACTATTTCTTTAAGTTCTTGCATCCCAACATTAGTATTAGTCAATTCAACTCTCGCTCCAGCTAACTCTTGCAAAGTGTTTGTTAATTGCTCCTGTGTTCCAGCCAATTCTTTCTAGCATTTGTCAAATCATCTCTTAATTCTTGAACCTCGGCAGAATTTGATTCGTCCGTTCTTTTTTTAGGCTTTGGGACCATGACCAAGTCCACAACATACCCTGAACATTCACCAAGGACACATTACAAATGTCATCTTCAGTTGGTGGGTCCTTATTGTTTGGAGAAGGATCACTTTGCATAGCAACCATTTTAGCCTATCACAACATAATATATAGTGTCAAGAAATTTGCAAAATTTGCTAAATATGATCATATAATTAAACTAAAAAGACAACAACAAACAACGTACATAATTTTGTTCAGCAATATGAGATGCCCATTGACCATTTCGAAAATAACAACGTTTATATAATGGTATGCGAGTACACTCTGCACATGAAAGTAAGATTCAATTAACAAGATAATTTCTTGTCAAATGTGTTTTGTAAGTAATGATTAAAGAGACCATACCGCTATGTGACGTGCTTGTACAAATGATTGAGATCCATTGCGATGTACATGGGGTACTTTGCCACGATTATGACATCCTGCCTTTGAGCGTTTCTACATATTGATTTAGACAAAATATAATAAATACAAGCTTTTATAAGAAATATTATAATACACATAGTTCAAATATAACTTACTTGATGTTTTTTCTGAATCAAATATATTGCATAAAGACAACCACATATCCTCTCTTCCTTTCAAGTCAATATAAGGTGTTTGCCTTCCAATTTCTCCACCCCCCAAATTGTTGTAATGTTCATGGCATGTATGACGAAATTGTTTGTATAAATAATCTAGAAAAAAAAATAAGCCACTACAAATACATGATCTATCATAATGAGGCATGAAAGACTCACACTCATACAACTCAAAACTTTCCACGCATACACTGGAGCTGTTAATCAATCACGAATTTTCTTCAAGTCCGTTGAAAGCAGAACATACATGTGCAAATTATAGTAGCTCAGGTAGTAACAGTTCATAGTTATGAGTAAAAGTTTAGCTTTCATAAAGTGTTTTTCCTCGATATGGTGCTGAAATCTTTTTTAATATCAAAGCAATGTTGGTTTTAGTTTCTTCTCAAAGTCATTAGTTTACTTAGAATTCCATTGTATCTGTCTAGTAGTAATTCATTGTAATATGCTTGATTCATTTTGTAGATGGTATAGCAGGAGGTATGGCTAGTGTTGTCATCGAAACAGTTTTGTATCCTAGAAGGATCCCCCTGGAAAAATAAATTTCGATCTTTAGCAAGAAGCCGATTCTTCACAGAGGAACTCTCCTTGTTTTCATTTTCATTTTTTGCCTTTTAGGTGGCGTTATTTGTTGAAAAGTTCTGGAAACAAAGTGGAGATTTTTAAAGAATTTTATAAGCTGTATATGTGGCATTTTAAACAACCAACTTATTAGAATTAAAGATGGTTGGTGGTGAAATTAAAGATTATTTTTGCGGTTACACCTGAACACTTTCTCATGCACAAGGTAAGATGTTAAATAGGGCACATACTGGCATCCAAGAGTTATCAGCGGCAAGATTAAACATTGCACAAGTAGTAAATTACAAAAAAATTATATATATATCATCGTTTACGATATATCCATTTAATGTATTAATATATTGAATAATTAAAAAGAAAAGATATCAATATTTCGAGCAATTTAAAAAAAAAAAAAGAAAATGATCAAATAAGTTGTCAATGTTTCACAAAGTTTATTAAGGTATTGTTATTTAGATAAAGTTTTCAATTTAAGTTTCTTAGTTTATCAACAATCAATTATCCATACCTTATTTGATTCATTTTGTAAAAGATTCATTCTCTTTTTTAGCCATTTAAAAATTAATATATCAAAAAAAATTTGTAGATGGTGTTATAGCAGGAAGCATGTAAAATGACTTTCAAAAGGAAAAACTGAATAGTAAATCTCTCAGTCATTTTGTGATGATAATATACCTCAGCATAATTTATCTAAGGCCGGAAAGACTCTCAAATCATCTCATATACCAATTGCTCATGTCAGACGCTCCAATCTAAACTGAACATCTAAAACACGATCCATATGACAACTTCACCTAATTATCTAATTTAAGAAGATTAACCACTTTCCACCATAAGTTCCAAGAAAAAAAAAAAAAATAAACCACTTTCCAGCATAATTGTCAAATTGATTGAGCTCAATGGTTGTACTGGACAAGACAAGTGATAACACAACACATACGATTGCAAGGATTAGACATTGATAACTCTGTCCATGAGGTTTACCCAAAATGAACTTTACTAACTGAAACATTTTGTTCAGCTTCTAGGTAAAGCTGGATAACAATGCACGGCACGCAAGCCTTTTTCAATACAAATATGTACCCAAAATCAACTCATATCCAGTAAAATCCACAAACTATAGTCTCCATGGAATTCGAGACCAACTTAATCTAGCCAAAACTGCTTATACCAATCCAATAATTAAACTCCGATAGGTCTAACTAACTTCTAGCATGTGACTGTCCTGCATCGTTTCGTATTACTAGATAATTAATTTCGTATTCAGATTTAGGTATAAGCATCGGGATTTCAGGTATGACATCAGGATTTTAGGTATTTAAATACCTGCATCATTTCATATTACTAGAAAATAGAAATCAGGATTTCAGGTATTTATATTACTAGATAATTAGTTTCGTATTCATATTTATTAGGGATGCAACTGGGGCGGGTTTGGGACGGGTCGTATAAGACCCGAACCCGCCCCGCTTCCTAATAGGGTTTCCCAAACCCGCCCGCGACCCTACAGGGTTTTCTACACAATACCCAAACCCGCCCCTGTAGGGTTTTGACCCTGACCCGCCCCGTCCCGCGACCCGTTTAATTTTTTTTCCTCTTCTCAACACTTAGTTAAATTATAAAATTTAACGATAATTTTATCATATAGGAGCATAATAGTTAGTTACAACTATGCTTGAATGAATTTTACAAGATATGCCATAACTTTATTAAGAAATATAAAGGTTTAAAACTATCATAAGAAGATTTTCAAATGTAGATGAAAAGACATTACTTCACTTACATAAATATACATAATACATATGTAGGAACCGTGTCTTGTAAAGACTCAAGAATAGAAAAATATGTTTTCAAAAATTTCGATAGTGAGAGGGAAAGCGAAGAAGCAACAATGTCAGTGTGTAATGTATTTACTGTGTTAACTCAAGGAGAAAATTCGTAAGGGCTTTTATATCTTAAATACAATGGAGATGCAGATCAAGATGTTAAAAGTCAAGAAATAATAAAAATATATTACATAATTGTTATTTTAAAATTTCAGATTTAATTTTTTAAATTATTTATATTATGACGGGTTCGGGTTACCCATCGGGTTTTTTTAATGACCCGAACCCGCCCCGAAACCCTATAGGGTCAGCAAGTAATTTTCCAAACCCGCGCGACCCTATAGGGTCAGACCCTATAGGGTTTTTAACGGTTCGGGCGGGGCGGGTACCCTATAATGACCCGCCCCGGTTGCATCCCTAATATTTATGTTAACTATCCTGCATCGTTTTATTTGTATGTCCTCCTAGCTATGATTTATCGAAGTTATATCATTGATGATCAAATGATGGTTCTAAAGACAGGGTTGCTATTTCACTTAATGAAATTTCATGTGTGTGTGCCAAGTTATCGTTTCCAGGAAAAGTAAGAAAGAGGCGATGTCTATAATTTGTGATGTGTTTCAAGTATTACAATTCATCAAGGCCTCTCTTCTACTGTGGAAATGATATCCTTCTTTTACGTTCATCAAAATCTCAGCGACTGGAGAGGAGAATAATTTCTGAAAGTTCTCTCTGTCTTTCATTATCTTTATACAGGAATGAAAATATTTTTTTTGTTTCAACTTAACAAAGCACATTCTCGAATTAAACAATCTTAAAACAGGACATGTTCCGAGAAAACAAGTGGGTATATTATCACAGGTGCAAGACTTTCCGATACATTAGCTTGTTTGAAAAAACATGGGGTTACATCATTGATCCTAGAAAAAGGTAAATGTATTGCTTGTTTATAGCAACATAGAACCTATGATCGCATGAAATTTCACTTACCAAACAAACTCTGCTAACTTCGCTCATGAACTTCCTTACAGATCACCCCATAATCAATTCATTTCCTCCATTGAGGACTACTCGTCACATTTTGGAATCAAAATCAAATTCCACCAAACCCTAAAAACACGAAACTTTTACCTCTATCCCTCAATTTAAGTTCATTCTTTTCTATAATCTCCTCTCACATTATAAAACAAAGATTTTAGAAATGAATATAGCTGACTCTCAAGTACATCACAGCAATAACAAGGATATGAAAACATAGATTTAATAAGAATCACAAGCTAAAAACCAGACCACACAAATTAATAGTGAATCTAAGAAAATAGAGGAGTAGACCAACCTGATAACAGGAAGAATAGAGACCTTGAAGCTTTGATTTCTTTTCCAATCCAAAAACACGCTTAGAATTTCTTTCTTCTTCTTCGTCTTTAATCCTCTTCCTGGTACATGTAAAAATGGTGAAAAGAAGACAGAGAGAAGCAAGGCAAAAACATGTCGACTTCTTCCTAGCATCACCATTGATATAACCTAAAGAGCGCTATGGAAAAAGGAAGAAGAAGGAAGACAGAAACTTAAAACCTAGAAAAAAAAAAGATGCTAATATGAAACCCCTAATTTGAGTTATTGGCAAATGGCAAGTAACGTATTTTAGGTGTACTACTTTCCATAAAACGACAAAGAACAAAGCTTATAAAACAAAGAACAAAGCCCTAATTTTTTTTATTGGAAAAAAACGACAAAGAACAAAGCCCTAATTTTTTTTATTCGAAAAAAACCATGAACTATACATTATTGACTTATAAAAAAATTATAAATTATAGCAAATCAAAACACATGATTCCAAATAAATAAATCTATAATCAAACATGTTACCGTTTTTTCACAGTGAATCGCTATCATTAGTGGGACCTATTAATGAAAAAAAAAAAGCTCTTGTTTCTCTGTATCATTCAACACGTGACTAATTACAAATTATGAAAAATTTACTCAGTCATGGTAGATTGTATATGCGAATTTAAAATATATTGTTTTTCTCAAAAAGAGAAAAAAGTCAAAGTGACTAACAAAAGAATAACGTTGATTCAAATGAAGGTTTTCACATAAGAGATTCAAGATTAAACCTGGAGAAAGAGAGAAAAGAGTAAGAAGACATACCATTTTACTAAAGATGAAGAAGAGGATTAAAAATGAGGGTTTTTCATTTACAATGTCTGTTTTTGTTTCACGTTCCTATATAAAAAAATTTCATAAATCATAGCTAACAAAAATGAAATTGGTAGCAAATTATTATGTAATAGCTACCAAACACAAAATTTGTAGTTAATTAAATTTTTAGAGACTATTTTATTTTGGTAGCAATATATTTTATGATTTACAATTTTTTTATTAAAAGAATTTTAGCTACCAAATTTAATATTTAGTAGCCAATTGTAATATATTTAGCCACCAAAATATAATTTTGGTAGTCTAAACGTCTTCCCTCCAATCCTAAAATTTTCTCTCCATTGTATTTACTACCAATTAATAATTTGGTACTTAAAAACAACTATTTGCTACCATAATGTATTGGTAGCTAATTGCCAATTTTGTTGTAGTGATCTATAGTCTTGCTCCCTTTTCTCAAGTTCAACCAATCAGCTATCATCCTTTCCCTCACTGAATTTGGAAAATACTTGGTGAAAAATATATCATTGAATACATTCCATGATATGGGTTGTTGTAGATTTTCACTAGTTAATCTCCACCAATTATAAGCCTCTTTCTTCATCATGTAAACCGCTAAATCCACTTTATTATCTTTCGGTGTTCTACTAGCTGCAAATGTTTTCTCAAGTTCCTCTATCCAACCTTCAGCTACTGTAGGATCAGTACTAGTGCCATCAAATTCTGGAACCATCTTGCTAAAATCATGTAACTTGATTTGGTTGGATTGATCATTTACAGGAGCAGCCTCACTTGATCTCATTCCCTATTGGTTACCTTGCTGCATGAGATGCTGAGTTTATTGATACATCATCATCTGATACCGTTGCATCATTGCCATCATGTCCCTCATCATACTATACATCGAATTTGGATCACCAGTAGGTATTTGTGACATAGGACGAATAGGAGGAATCTGAGTCGGTGGAGGAACTTGTGAAGCTGAAGCTGATGCAGGCGATGGAGTAGTCTCACTACTCAGTGTAGAAGATAAAGTAGGAGCAAATGTAGACAATGACTGTGGTGGTAATGGCATACTTTCTCTATCAGAATGTTGCCTTGTAGACCTCCTCAACTTGTCCATCTTTACAATTGCATACATATATTCAACACACATTCACACATGTATATCAATCCCTAATCACATGCAAAACTTATCAAGTTAACATTTACATTCATATATAAATGAACAAACAATTCAACAAGTCATCAAACAAACAATAAGCAATTAGTAAACATGAAAACAAATAACAAGTATATGAAACAAGCAAGAAGAAAATTATACACAACTATTTGGATAACTTAATTCTTTTCTATACTACTTAATTGTGTCTAGGTCAAGTTTTAAATGATAATTACAATTAGATAAACAATTAATCAAACTTAACTCTGATACCAACTGTAAGGACCCGCTATCACCCTTAAATTTGAAATAGGTGATAACAGTTCCCCAACCACATGTAACCTATAAGATTATATGTAAGGTTGCCTGAAAGAATTGTTTGAGAAATTGTTTATCTAATTCCATATAGATAATATACAATAGGAAACATAGATTTTTTTTTTTAAAACCTTAAACAAAACTATACTACTACACTACCAACATATTTTACAAAGGAAGCAACTTAATTCCTACATAGCTAAGTACATATTATATATATATATATACATATTACATCCAAAGGCTTCTTACAAGCCTTAACAAAATCTTCCAAACATAATCCAAACTAACACTTTAATTACATCATAAACAAAAGGAATTAGTTCTAATCTATTACAAATCATAGGGTTCCATTGAGTCCAGGGTTAGCTCTAATCCTCCAAACCATCAAGAAAATCTTCAAAGTCGGTTCCGTACCCCATACTGGTATAGAACTCATCGGAGTCATCACCTGAAATGGATAAAATATGAGCCAAAGGCCCAGTACACAAGTAACGAATATAAATGCAAAGTGGGTCACACATTCTTAGACTAATGCATTATGCAACAATCAATGGTTTATTGTTGAGTCTTTAGTTAGTAAAACAACACGGGAGTATTCAAACTCCGGACAACAAGGATCTAGTATTACGTTCGCCTCCCTGAGTGGTCCCTACTGTTCATACAGACTAGGTAGCCCCACCTTCCGGTGTAGCCCGTAATACTAGGGGATCCTGAGTAACGTATCACGACGCTCAGAGGGTTGATATGAGTATCTCGGATACTCACATCTCCTAAATAATTCTATCTATTAACGAGAAAGTACCTTGCCCCCAATCTGAGCAGGGTGTTGCTCTCCGAACCAGATTCAACGACAAACAAGGACAAGCAACACTCATCAATTAATAAAGTTTTCTTAATTTAAAGTAGTTTAGTTGTGATGCCTACCATAACAAAGAAACAAGCAAGTTACTGCATACCTGATATAGCTTGGGAATTAATGGGGTTAGCTGGGCGAGAATCTATCACTGTTTAAAACAATATAAATTTCACACTTAGCTTAAGCACTAATTAACTAGTTGAAAATACAATTAATCAAAGAAATTCAAATAATTTAATACAAAGTCATCATAAAGCATTTAAACATCCTATTATATCCTAGAACGCTTAACAAATACTCAATTGATCATATATCAAACTTCGGAAAGTTTTGAAGAAAGTTTTTAAAATTCAAAAGCGCAGGGGATACGCCGGCATTCTAAGCCGGCGGCTTTGAACCGATGTTCAGCACACTGAAAATCAACACTACCAACACTGGCAGCGTTCAAGGATACGCCAGCTGCCTTCATTCTACGCCGGCAGCTTTGAGCCGGTGTAGAATACAAATCCAAATTTCCAAAATTTGCGAAGAGGTACACATCGGCAGCGTATCCATATACGCTGGCATCCTTTAATCCTAGGCCGGTGGCCTTAAGCCTGGTGTTAAAAATTAGGATTCTATTCCCATTCCATACCGCCCCTAGGCCGGCGGCTTTGGAATCCCAGTAGCCGGCATGCAATTTGAAAAATGAACGTTGGCTGACTTTTCTGGTGAAAGTCGGCGGCGTTCGAACGGCTTTAAGAAATTTGATTCTGTTCGCTTCCAACACCGCCTATAAGCCGGCGGCATAGAAGCCCCGTATGCCGGCGTACGACCAAATTTTAGCCTATACGAAAATGTTTTTGATTTCCCTATTTTATTACAACTTTGTTCACTTTCAAAAATTCCCCAAACTTAATCCAAACTTTCCAAAGCTTGTTATATGATCCAAACACTGTCCTAACAACATGAATTCTACTTCTAATCATCAAAACACTAATCACACTTTAATATACTCCTCAACTTCTCAATTCTTCATATCACTTCCACAATACATAAACAATACTCATACACTAACAAAACACAATCCAACCTAATTTCAATGCATAAACAAGCAATTTAGTTAGCATTTAAACTCATTTCATCCAAGATTTCACAAAGCTACTACAAGAAATGAAAACAAAACAAATGTTATACTTAAATCAACTTGCATGTATATGCCTTGTCTTAGTGAGAACTTTGATTTTCAAAGCTTGATATTGTTCTTGATTTGGACTTGGAATTTGGAATGAAGGAGGAAGAGAAAAGAAAGAAAGAAAAAGAAAAATTCGGATGAAGGGGAGGGCTGCCCAAAAAGTAGTCCAATTAAGCAAATTTGGGTCTTATACCTATCTACAAGTTGACTTTTAAGGCTTATATAATTTAGTTTGCATTTTGGGTGAATTTAAGTCTCATTTGAGGCTTACTTGAGCATAATTACTAGCTTAACTAAGGGGAATTTCTATTAAGTAATCTAACGCAAAACCAAGGTTGATTTTATAAATCTAAACTTAACTTAACACCTTAATGTATAAAAGACACAATTAATAATTATACTATATACATACAAAATAGCACATGTCTAACACATACACCAATTATATTATCCAAGCACACACACACACACACACACATATATATATATATATCACTTCAATAATACATTAATATGTAAATTAAGGAATTCATGGCTATTTCAACATAATCCACATTAAAAAAAAAAACATAATAAAAAAAAATAAAAAAATTCAAAACACCATGTTGAATAAAGGACATGAAAAAAGTAAAGTTTCAAACTTTCAAAAAATCTAATAAAAAATGGTAAAATAAAAAAGAATACAAAATTAATTTTTTAAAAATAAAAAAGTAAAGTTTCAAACTTTCGAACTTTTGTTTATGATGAGATGCTACAAGCACTCATAGAGCATTTGGGGAAATATAAAAAATAAAAAGTTCATGAATTGGATTAGAGAAATGATAAAAAGAATAACTTTTTTATCTTTTCTTTTGGCCCACAAAAGTTCCTCATGTTAACTTTTATTATCAAACTAATATTTTCTTAAGAATATACTCACTTTTATAGGATTTACAAATTGAAGTATCATGATCTTGGTGGTGTTGAACTTTTTATTGAGAGAGAAAACAATTTTTAAAAATTTAAATGTGCATTTGTGATTTAACAAAATGTAAGCATTCAAACAAAAGGTTAATTTTTATAAAAATTAAATTTCTTAAGCCTAATCCAAGCCTAATGATTTCAAATCCATAAAATACAATTAAATTCAATAAATTGTGATTTTAAATAAGATCTCAATTACATTTAAACTAATCATTTTATAATTAAATGAATTTTTAAATGTGGATTGTGTTGTGATGAAGAAGGAGGAGGAGAAAAGGGAAGAGAGAGAGATCATGCATAGTAGAGAGAAAGAGGGAAGAGAGAGTAAGGACAGTGGAAACAAAAGTGATATAAATGATAATCATATTAAAAGAATAAGGAGTTAATGATAATAGATCACAACAGTAGTTTACAACAACCACAACCAATGTAACTAACTAACAGTAGATACATCAACTAAAAAAAATAATATAAAAGGTAAAAAGCATGGAAAGAGAGTCATCTTGGAACTTGAACTCAGTCTTGAGTTTTAGGAGCATCACTAGTTCTAGAAGACCAATAAGCATCATCTCTTCTTCCATGCAAAAATAAACATAAACACTAGTTAGCTCACGGCGTGAAGAAAGTTTAAGACCTACAAACCTTAATAAAGTTTTAATCTTTTCTTGTAGAGAAATGAGTTCAAGTCCATGAATCCATTGATCAAGAGAGATGGATTCATACCTAATCTTTGTTCCAGGTGTTGAGAATCAAGGAGATATGAGTTATTGTTTCAGATTTGTGAGCCTCAGTCAAAAGGAGTAGAGATTCAATTGAGTGTAGAGACCATTCTGATAGAACACTTTTCATATCTGTTCTTATTAATGATCGTTGAAGATATTTCATGGTAATGGAATTTTAGAATCTAGGATTTTAGATCTGTAGGATAACAAAGACAACAGGGTTTCATTAGAGGGTAGTGAATGTTTTGTTTGTATAAAGATAATACCATTGTTTTCTATACGAGGAGTAGCTTTTCTTCCTAAATAGTGATCAATCAGGTTTTTCATAATGGGTTTGAATATTGTTTGCTTTCATAAGGTGCTTTGGGCTTTTCTTTTTATGGTTTACTAATGAAAGCTTATTAATCGGTGCTCTCTTTAAGAGTCAAACTCAAGCCCAAATCACCCGGTGAAAGAAAACAATATTCAAACCCACTAAGAAAAACTCGATCCAACACTATTTAGGAAAAAAAAAACCTACTCCTTGTACAAAAGATAATGGTATTATCTTTACACAAACAAAACATTCTCTAAACTTTAATGAAACCCTAATGCCTTTGTTACCTCCTACAAATCTAAAATCCTAGATCCCAAAATTCCATCGCCATGAAAAATCTTCAATAGATCATTAACAAGAATAGGCATGAAAAGTCTTCAATTAAAATGGTCTCTACACTCAATTAAATCCCTACTCCTTTTGATTGAGGCTCACAGATCTAAAACCCTAACTTATATCTCCTTTATTCTCTACACCTAGAACATAAGATTAGGTATAAATCCATCTCTCTTGGTCAGTGGATTAATTGAATTGAGCTCAGTTCTCTGTAAGAAAAGTTTAGAACTTTATTAGGGTTTATAGATCTTATGTTTTCTTCATGATGTGAGCTAACTAGTGTTTTTATGTTTGTGTTTATTTTTGCAAGGAAGAAGAGATGATGTTTACTAGTCTTTCAGCATCAATGATGCTCTTAAAACTCAAGACTAAGTTCAAGTTCTAGGGATGACTCTCTTTCCAAGCTTTCTACCGTTTATATTGTTTTTTCAGTTGATGTATTAACTGTTGTTAGTTACATTAGTTGTGGCTGCTATAAACTACTGTTGTAATCTGTTGTTGTTGACTCCTTATTCTTTTTAATATGACTATCATTCATATCAGAATGAAAGAATAAATACACTAACATGTAAGAAAAAAAATTAATTTTTAAATCTAGATTCATTGTCATGTTATTAGTATATGGCTAGACTTTTGGCCAAAATCCATGGGTGTAAGATTTTGAATGTTTAGATGTTTTCTTGTACAAATTTTTTTTTAAGTATAATTTTATTATATTAAAAAAAATTCAGGTCCTATTAGTAAAATTAACTCCAAAATATGACATAAAATATGGAGGATCTTTGTGGTTGTCTATGGAGATCTTGGGTGGTCTCCTATTAACCATAAAACTTAAGAAGAAAAAAAATGGAAAAAACCACAAATCTTGGTTTTTGCATTTCTTTTTATTCTTATCTTTTCTCTCTCTCTTTGTTTTTCTCTTTCTCTTGCTCTTTTATTTATTAGGGTAGTAGTAAAAATCGATCCACCACCATCTTTTTGTTTTTCTCTTTCTCTTGCTCTTTTATTTATTAGGGTAGTGGTAACCCTCCATCCACCACCATGAATGAATGGTACATAATATGTTACAACCTACTACTATCAAGATCGTTTTGTAGATATCCATTGGCCTTAGGGTGGTTGGAAATATTTTTTTATTCTTTTTTTCCCTTTATTATTCCCATTTTCTACATTTTTATTATCTTTTGAAGTTTCTGTAATTTTTTATTTTTTTTATTAAAAATATTTATAATTTCACTTTAAGAATTCTACCCTTCATTACTGGCTGGCAAACCCTTTCATTTAATAAATGCTGAAACGCAATAAGAATAAAAATTAACTATCTTTAGCAATTATAATTCCTCTTAACAGTAATAAGTTTGCAAAAGTTCATAAAATATTAATATTGCTATAATATTTGTAACATCACTCAAAGTTCATAATTTTACTTATGTAACATTGAATTTTCACCCAAATGTAGTAACATTGAATTTATATAAACATTTTAGCATTTTATGGAGTAAAATGTTCATAAAATCACTTTATTTCTTTATAAAGTAATTTTACGAACATTTTACTTTAAGTATGTAAAATGTCCCAAAATATCGGTTAAATGTCATGAAAGTTGGTTGGTTCGCGTTACCTTATAAAATTAGTCAAAAAGTTCGTAATTTTGTATTTGGGATTTGCCCAAAAGGAAAGTCAAAGACTTCTCATTTGAGACACGAAACTCGTTACGTCTCAGTAGTGAGCGATTTTGTTTGAAAAGTAAATTAATATATATGCACCTCTTATAATTGCTTTACGTGCTTTTATCTCCCATTTTTGAAAAGAATATAGACCCTCAATATCAAAATACATGCTTTCATATCACAGAGCGACAGTTTTAGAAAAAAAAAATAACAAAATGTAAAAAGTAAATTTAAAGCATCAAACGAGCTTAAAACGAGTAGAGATCGAGCTTGAGCTCGGCTTCAGCTTGTGAACAAACTGGTTAAGAGCTCGTAAGCTTAGCTTGTGGACAAGCTTGCTAAGGACTGATTTAATATATATAATATTAATATTATATTATTAATGTAATATAATTTATATATACTAAACGAGTCTGAGCTCTAGCCCAAGCCTGTACATTCTAGGATCGTTAAAAGCTCAGCTTGACTTGAGCTTGACTTGAGCTCGTTAAAAAATAAATGAGTTGAGCTTGAGTCAGCAAAAACTTGACTCGGCCTAGCTCATTTGCATACCTAAACATAAACAAATAGTTCAAAACTAGGATATACTTTATTATGTAGATTTTTACTACACCCCGTTTGTTTTTGCCCAATATATGTTTGCCCTCCCCAATCTTGAAAGTTGAGCATTGAACTCCGAAATTTTTAAAAATATGTTTTAGGCGCTATTTTACCTTCTGGCCCTTTGGTAAAGCAATTAAAAGTACTAAAAATATAAAAACAATAACATGAAACCAATGGCAAAATGGTTAGTCTGATATATATATATATATATATATATATATATATGTATATATATAAACGAGTTTTGCTCCCTTGTTTAAATATTTTGGAATTTAAATGCTTAATCTTAAATATAATTAAATTGATACGAAATACACAAAAAGGGGATATGTCTGTAATTTATCTTATTTTCACTTGCAAAATTTTTTTTTTTAATGATGGCTACATTTATTTCATCATCTACTATTCATTTCAATATTTTATTTTTGTTGTTTGTCAAGAAATAGATAGAGATGAAAACATATAGTTTTACTTGTAAATAAATCAATTACAGATAAAATATAAATAAATTATAAATGCAGATTAGATACAAATAAAAAATATACTTGACAAGTATAAAAAAAGTTATAACAGGGTGTAGGAAGACAACGAAGATTAAAAGCCCATGGAGGAGATATAATGATATATTTGCAATATGCCTAAAAAACCTAAATCCAACATAGAATTGCAAATTACCATACTGTTTGATCCACTTGCTAACGTGAGGTTGGGTCCTAAGGAAAATGTCTTGTGACAGACCATTCATCGGTTTTCCCAGGGACTCATTTCTCATCTTGAATATGTCTTTGATGTTTCCATGGAGAAATTTGTAAGGAGGCCCTTTGATTCCTTGAGCAGCCATCATCTTTTGAACGCGAATTGGCTTCCACCACAGTTTTTCAAGGAACTTGATAAGAGCTAGAAACAAAAACATGCTCAGACCGACTATTACAACAATCATCATATTGGTTCCTGGAGAGCCCATGGTTTAGATTATTTTCTCTAGGTGAAAGGAAAGAGAAAAAGGGTATGGCCTGATCGACTTATGATCGTATTTCTTTTTCAGCTTTAAGATAGAGGGTGAAGAATCTTTTTGAGGGCTGTTCAGGACATAATGAAAGATGCCAATTTGAAAGCTTATCATTACTAATCCTATGTGCTGATTTTTCATAATTTATTTTAAAATTTAAAGGGCCGTGTGATCCCTTAAGGTTGATGAGTTCTTGTCTGGTTATCAGGCTGTCGTGATGTTTGAAATTACATAACTAGACGTCTTTTGCAGGCGGCATTCGTATTTGAGGCTATTTTTCGCGTTTTAAGTTCTGTTGTTTAGCGTTGCATCGTGTCACAGCAAACACAAGATCTTCACGTTGATGTTGACGTCTACTTCTGTGACATATCTTTTCTGGAGCCACATATAATTTGAGGTTCAGTGCCCCACCTGTGTGAATTATAGGGGATAGATTTAAGGCATTTTAAAGTGTTGTTCAAATACTTTGTGTTAGCTATTTTCGAAGAAATATAATAGATAAAATTTACAATCTTAACATATGTATGGTAACGTATTTCTTTTCAGTGAAATCATGGCTGCTTAATATATCTATAATATATTAACAAATTCCTAAAAGATAATGCTTGTTTAAAAATTTATTTATATGATAATGCTAGATTAAATGTTGGTTAGGAGGCATCAATACATTGATTGTTACATTGTGCACCATGTGAAGTTGTATAATGATGCTAGATAAATATATGTTGGGATAATATCATAAATGGTATCAGAACTTTGCTAAGTACCTGAACTTTGAAAATGATTAATTTAGTATCTGAATTTTAAAATTGCTCAATTTACTATCTAAAAGAACTTGAAGAAGGTATAGTTGGCGTGCATAAAAAGTTCTTTCAAGTACTAAATTAATCAATTTCAAAGTTTAAGTACTAAATTGCACATTTCATCAAAGTTTAAGTACCATTCATGAAATTAACCCATATATTTTTTGTACCTTATGATAATGACAAAGGTCACATTGAATGGATTGGTTGTGTTCACCGACTCAATTGACATATTTTGTTATTTCCATAATTCCATCTAGAAAGTTAATAGTCCATTTGATTCATCTTATTTTTATTTTTTTAATATCATATTAATAAGTACATGTGTTGGTTAAAATACAAATGCTATAAAAATGAAGATAAAAATGCGTACATACCCTTCTTTTAAAATTTAGGGCTATTGCCTCAAATTGTATTTAAACTTTGATAAAATATGCAATTAAGTACCTAAACTTTAATATTGATTAATTTAGTACCTAAAAAAACTTCTCATATATACCAATAGTTACTCCAACAAAATGGCTAGCATTGTCATCCTACGTAGCATTTTTTACTAATATGACGGAGTTACTATTAGCGTAAATGAAAAGTTCTTTTAGGTATTGAATTGATCGATTTCAAAGTTTAGATACTAAACTAACCAATTTCAAAGTTCAAATTTTTAATTGCATATTTTGCCAAAGTGCTAGTACTATTTGTATAATGCCTTAATCTAGAGGCATTACAACCCACCACATGTCATTGTCTTTATAAGAACACACTAAAGCTAAGATATGAATAAAACGCAGATCTCTAATAGTCTCATAAAGGGTACCTGTTTAAGATAACTAATGCAAAACAAACTCCTTAAGAGAAAGTCTTGTTGACATAAACTAAAGCCAACGAAAATCCTTAATATAACCTAAAAAGAAAAAAAAAACACTCTTCAAACATTTTTAAACTCATAAAAACATATAAACTTTATTTTAGTCTTCCACTACTACCCTTAATCCAAAGCATCTCTAAGACTTAGTTAGTAAATCAAATCCACTATCATCCTCCCCATCACCTACAAAGATATCATATCTTGAAAGATTATATATTATCTGATTTTCTATTGTTCCTAAAAAATGAAAGAAATGAGCAAAAAGCCCAATATGCTAAACCATATACAAAATGCATATGCACACACAACATATATAATCACATGCCACTATTTCTAATGCAACAAATACCATTTATCATCTATGATTAGCTGGCAAGCAACACAATTTAGAACCATATGCATCTAGCTCCAAATCTGGAGTAGCTCAGGACTCTATAAAAACAAGCATATAGAAAATAGGTAATTATACATATATTAGTGTTAGGAATCTCCTACATACTCGCAGCCACACTATCAAAACCTAATCTACTAGAATCAAATCCAGGTGCAACTTCACTCGGGATAATGCCACACAAGGATCATCAGGTTTCCAGTGTTAGTATCACACTTTGCATGGTCTTTACTAACCGCATCCAAGCACAAGCAACAAAACAAGTTAATATGCCATATATAATTAGGTTGATTTGGTATTCTAATCTTACAACACACAAATCTAAGCCTACAAGCATATACAACAAATAAGGTAAGGTCGTACCTGAATCAATTTCCACAGAGCAGGACTCCAAATCACCAAATCTCCTTTATAACACAAATCCTTATTCACCAAAACCTGATAATATGAATAGATCAACTTCAATAATATACACCGTCGAATAAAGCTAAATTCATATATCATCTAAAACCCTAATCTCAAAATAAATATAAATCTCACCTTTTTCCTTGATTGAAATACATAAATCCCTCAACAAAATCAATCTCCTAAACAGATTCTACAACCCTAGAACTACATCCAAGGCCAAATATCTCAGAAGTCAACAAACCTATTTTTATGAAATCATAAAGATAAAAAACATTAAAACACTTACCTAAACTTGATCCCAAATCCTTCTTAAACAACGAATAGCTAGATCTTTAGGAAAACTAGGGTCTTATCTAACTTCTCCTTCAAAACAAAAGAAAAACCCTAAGAAACTAATAGATTTATGAAATCTTAGAAAGGGAATAGTGATCTGAATACTTGATTTGGGCTTCTGAATCCCCTTGGCTTATTAAGAATACTCATAGAGAGAACTTCTAGGTTTAAGATTATATTTTGGAGAAGAAACAAAGAATGAAATATAAAGAAACTTGTGAAACCTTTCATCTTCTTCAAAACACATATGCTAACAATTTTTATACTATAAGCCGACAGTGTATATTCAGCATCGGCGGTGTAAACGTTAATACTGGTGACGTATCATTTTGCCGTTCCTCTTGGGTCATTTTTCTTCAAGCCTACGCCAGTACCAACGCCGGCGGTGTAGACATCAACACAGGCGGCGTACATAGAAAAGTTGGCGGTGTATAGGACTTGAACTCGATTCTTCATTTTCAACATGGACTCTACGCTACCCAAACCATAGACACATACGCCAAAGGTGCTCCATCCTATGCCGGCGGCATTGAAGGCGGTGTTCAATATAAAATTTTCATCTTTCATCATGTGTCTGTCATATGATCAAAATATAAATATACTTAGATTTTTTTTTATTTACTACATTAACCTCTTATTTTGTATCTCTTGACACTTATACCCTTCTTTATAAATTATTTACTTGTATATTATATCTCTCCCTCAAAAAAAAAAAAAAAAGAAAAAGAAAAAACTCTTGCCCTTGAAAGTTACCTGGATTATCGAAAAGCTCTACGTATTTTATCTTCATTTCCTTTTCTAATTCCTAAGTAGCTTCTCGTTATGACTTATTTGTCCACTACAGCTTTACATACTTGAGCACTTTCCTTCTCAATATATTTTTTTTAGTTTCTACAATCTTCACTGGCTTTTTCATTGTAGATAGATTTGGTTGTACCTCCAATGGTTCTAAAGCTACTATTTCTTCAGGATCTTTAACATACTTTCTTAGCATAGATACATGGAACACATTGTGTACTCTTTTCAAATTAGGTAGTAAAGTTAATCTATATGGCACATCACCTATCTTTTCCAAAATCTCATACGGTCCGATATATCTAGGATTTAACTTGCCTCTCAAATGAAATCTAACAACGCCCTTGGTTAGTGAAATTTTCAACAGAACATGCTCTCCCACTTGAAATTCTAAGGGTCGTCTTCGCTTGTCAGCATAACTTTTATAATGACTTTAGGTGGCTTGTATCTTTTGTCTAGTAAACTTGACTTTGTCAATAGCATCCTGCACCAATTCTAGTCCCAAAACCTTTTTGCCACCAACTTCATCCCAATGGATTGGTGACCTACACTTCCTACCATATAGAGTTTCATATGGAGGCATCCCAATTGACGATTGATAGCTATTGTTTTAAGCAAACCCCACCAATGGCAAGTGCTCATCCCAATTAACTTTGAAATCTAAAACATATGCTCTCAACATGTCTTCCAAAATCTAAATAGTCCTCTCAGATTGTCCATTTGTCTGAGGATGATAAGTTGTACCAAAAGCTTGATGTATACTTTTCCAGAATCTTCTAACAAATCTGGTATCCCTGTCTGACATAGTGGTTACTGGTATTTGATGTAACCTTACGATCTCCTTAATGTATAGCTTTGCTAACCTTTCCATGGTACACCCAATTTTTATCGGTATAAAGTGAGCTACTTTGATAAGCCTGTCAACAATCACCCATACTTAATCCAATCTTTCTTTGGTTCTGGGTAAAGCAGAGACAAAGTCTATCGTTATGTGCTCCCACTTCCATTGAGGTATTAGCAAAGGTTTTCAATTCACTCGCCGGTCTCCTGTGCTCAATATTAATCAATTGACATATATAACACTTAGAAACATACTATGATATCTCCTTCTTCATGTTATTCCACTAGTATAGCTTCTTCAAATCTGGATACATCTTTTTTCCCCCATGATGTATGGAATAACTCGAGTAGTTTGCCTTTTTTAATAATTCTTTCTTCAGTTCTCCTTGTTCTGGCACACAAAATCTTCCCTTGAATCTCATAACACCTTCTTTATCAACATAAAATTTAGGTACTCTACCAATCTCCATTCTCTTCTTTATTTCATGTATACCCAGATCATTTACTTGTGCTACTTTAATTCTTTCAATCAAAGTAGGTTGTATCTGCAAATTTGCCAATCTTGCACCCACTTGTCTGGTTACTATCTCCAAATCAAATTTTCTCATATCATCCATCAAATGTCTTTCAGAAGCAACTAAAGTTGCAAGATTCTCAACTCTTTTTCTAAACAAGGCATCAACTACAACATTTGCCTTCCCAAGATGATACTAAATGGTAAAAATATAATTCAAGCTCTTATGATTTGTATACACTCCACGTATTTCTCCATAAAGATAGTGCCTCCACAACTTCAAGGCATGCATGACTATTGCCAACTTCAGATCATGTGTTGGATAATTTCTCTCATAAGGTTTCAACTATTTGGAAGCATATGCTATTACCCTGCCTCCTTGCATCAACACACAACCCAAACCTTATATTAAGGCATCACTATAAATAACATACTCATCACCACTCACAAGTAAAGCTAGTGCTGAAATAGACACTAACTTGTCTTTCAACTGCTGAAAACTATTTTCACAGCTTTCACTCCAATCAAACTTCACTCCTTTCTGTGTCAGTTTGGTTAATGGACCTGCAATTTTGGAAAAATCTTCCACAAACCTTCTATAGTATCTTGCCAATCCTAGAAAATTCCTAATTTCTTACACATTCTTAGGTCTGGGCCATTTAACTACTGCTTTCACTTTCTTAGGATCAACTGAAATTCCATTGCCATCTACGATATGTCCCAAGAAAGCTACATGTTCTAACCAAAACTCATATTTTGAAAACTTTGCATACAATTGGTTTTCTTGCAGTCTAGTCAGAACTAACCATAGAAGTTCTTCATGTGCTTCTTTTGACTTAAAGTACACCAGCACATCATCAATAAACACCACGGCAAACAAATCTAGATATTCTCTGAAGACTCTATTCATCACATCCATAAAAACTGCTAGTACATTCGTGAGACTAAATGGCATGACAACAAATTCATAGTGTCCATACCTGGTCTTGAAAGTTGTCTTTTGCATATCCTCTACTCTAACTCTTAGCTGATGATATCCAGATCTTAGGTCAATCTTGGAAAAAACCTTTGCTTCTGCCAGCTGATCATATAAATCATCTACTCTCGGTAGAGGGTACTTCTTGATTGTCACTTGATTCAACTCCCTATAATCTATACATAATCTCATACTTCCATCTTTCTTCTTTACAAACAGAACTGGAGCTCCTCAAAGTGAAACACTGGGTCTGATAAACTTCTTCTTTAGCATATCATCCACTTGTACTTTAAGCTCTACAAGTTTTGTAGGATCCACATGATATGGTGTCTTTGAAATAGGTGTAGTACTGGTACCAAGTCTATACAGAATTCCACTTCTCGCTCTGGTGGTAATCCTGGTAAATTTTCTGGAAAAACTTCTGGGTACTCACACACAACTGGTATTTGAGATAGATCTCTCTTTTGCTTATCCTCTATCATTATAGCTGCCAAAACTGATCTTCCCCACAACTCATATGTAGGTAACATTGGTGGTTTTTGTACATTTAGCTTATGTACAAACTGATCTCCGTTTGGCATGTTAAACTCTACTTCCAGGTTGTGGCAATCAATCTTGGCTTGATACTTCGATAACCAATCTACTTCCAAGATTACATCAAAATCCGCCATATGTAACACTATCAGTTCTGCAAGTAACTGCCAACCTTCTATTTCTGCATTCATATCCCTACAAATCCTATTCAACAAAGCTCTACTTTCCAAAGGTATCTATAAATATACCTTTAACTTCCTCCTCATCAATTCTAGAGAGACTCATCAGGTGCTCTTTATCCTTGACCACCCTGAGATCGACTTATCTGAGCCCTTGGAACCACTTGCCTTCTAAGCTCTTTGCATTTTATTTCTTAGTGTCCATGCTACTAATACTTGAAATCGAAAGCTTGTGGAATGGCTTTCTTTATATAAAGACTATGGCAGTGTCTAATCTTATCTCATGCAAAGCAAGCATTTTCTAGTCATTCCCAATCTTTAAGCTCATGTGGTTCATAACACCTGGTACATTTCCTTTTTTGTACCTTAACCAATTGTGTGATTAGCCTCAAATCTTATCCTAGGTAAGAACACTTAGATATAAAAGAGATAAAACAACCTTAACCCATCTGCTACCCCAGTCATCAATACTCACCGTCCTGAGAAGTTTATAACTTAAATCTAATATGATAAAAACCTATTGCTTTGTTACCAATTAAGATGTAATACCCTAATCTAGAGGTATTACAAACTGCCATGTATCCTTCTCTTTATAAGAACATGGTTAGGCTAAAAAATTCTAAACCAGAAATGAATAAAACGTAAATCTCCAATAGTCTCATAAAGGATACCTGTTTAAGATAACTCATGAAAAACAAACTCCTTAAGAGAAAGTCTTGTTGGCATAAACCAAAGCCAACTAAAATCCAAAATATAACATAAAAAGAAAAACAAAACCTTCAAACATTTTTAAACTCATAAAAACATATGAACTTTATTTTAGCCTTCCACTACTACCCTTAATCCAAAGCATCTCTAGGACTCAGCTGGTAAATCAAATCCACTATCATCCTCCTCATTATCTACAAAGATATCATATTATGAAAGATCATATCACTTGATCTTCTCATGTTCCTTAAAAATGAAAAGAGTGCACAAAAAGCCCAATACGTCAAACCACGTACAAAATGCATATGCACACACAACATATATAATCACTTGCCACTATTTCTAATGCAACAAATACCATTTATCATCTATGATTAGCTGGCAAGCAACACAATTTATAACCATATGCATCTAGTTCCAAATCTGGAGTAGCTCAGGACTCTATAAAAACAAGCATATAGAAAATAGGTAATTATCATATATTGGTGTTATGAATCTCCTACATACTCGCAGCCACACTATCAAAACCTAATCTACTAGAATCAAATCCAGGTGCAACTTTACTCGGGACAGCGCCACACAAGGATCATCAGGTTGCCAGTGTTAGTATCACACTTTGCATGGTCTTTACTAACCGCATCCAAGCACAAGCAACAAAACAAGTTAATATGCCATATATAATTAGGTTGATTTGGTATTCTAATCTTACAACACACAAATCTAAGCCTACAAGCACATACAGCAAATAAGGTAAGGTCGTACCTGAATCAATTTCCACAGAGCAGGACTCTAAATCACCAAATCTCCTTTATAACACAAATCTTTATTCACCAAAACCTGATAATATGAATAGATCAACTTCAATATTATACACCGTCGAATAAACCTAATTTCATATATCATCTAAAACCCTAATCTCAAAATAAATATAAATCTACACCTTTTTCCTTGATTGAAATACATAAATCCCTCAACAAAATCAATCTCCTAAACAGATTCTACAAACCCTAGAACTCCATCCAAGGCCAAATATCTCAGAAGTCAACAAACCTATTTTTATGAAATCATAAAGATAAAAAACATTAAAACACTTACCTAAACTTGATCCCAAATCCTTCTTAAACAACGAATAGCTAGATCTCCAAGAAAACTAGGGTCTTATCCAACTTCTCCTTCAAAACAAGAGAAAAACCCTAATAAACTAATAGATCTATGAAATCCTAGAGAGGAAATAGTGATCTGATTACTTTATCTGGTCTTCTAAATCCCCTTGGCTTGTTTAGAATCTCATAGAGAGAACTTTTAGGTTTAGGGCTATGTTTTGGAGAAGAAACAAAGAAGGAATATATAGAAACTCGTAAAACCTTTCATCTCCTTCAAAACATGTACGTTGGCAATTTTTATACTATAAGCTAGCGGTGTACATTCAAAATCGATGGTGTAAACATTAACACTGGTGGCGTATCACTTTACCATTCGTCTTGTGTCATTTTTCTTCAAGCCTATGCCAGTACCAATGCCGATGGTATAGGCATCAACACAAGTGGTGTGCATACAAAAGTTGGCGGTGTACAAGACTTGAGAAATAGGATGAATATGGAAAATGTGAAAAGTTTGTTCCATTTACTTATTATAAGAGGATAGTGAGATTAAATTTGACACAAGCTATGTGTCAAATTGTCTCATATAGTAATAATGCTACCAAAGGTCAGTTTCAAACTAATGAGAATGTAGGTAGATGATATGTCAAAGTAGATGGCATAAAGAGAAATGTAAGGCTTTTGAAATGTATTTGATAAACTAAGGTACATGTGGCTTAAAATTTGATATACTAACTTAATGTTAAAATTGTAGTAATGTAGGGGATCAAAGTAATAAATTAATGAGTTTAATTGCTGTACATGTAAGACCTCACCTTCTAGGTTCGTCAAACTTCTTAAAATACCTGCAATATAAGGGTACCTAAAGATGGAAACATTATGCCAAATCTGAGCTAAGGAAAAGGTTATGAGATATTCTCATTATATCTATTCTTCGTAGATCATTCATGTTACTAAAAGCACCTACTTTAACCATTTCTACTTATAATCCTGTCATGTTAGCCAAAGCCAGTACCTATGAATGTCAAAGATTTAAATCCACATTAAAAAAAAATCTCTTTTGCCATTCATAGGCCCACATAAATGAATTATTTTAAACATATTTGAAGGATGATTCTATAGGAAGCCCCATCTTGTATTATTGAGTTACAAAAATCTTGCCAATATTTACATATGACAAAAACTATATACAAAGCTATAATGCCCTAAAATAAGGCATTCTAACCGGCCACGTGTCCTGTCTTGAAATAGAACACGCTATGGCTCAATATCCACAAATTCGATCAAATATCACCTGTAAACACATACATAGGATATCTCATAGGATACTCGATACAACCTGTAAAATCTAGAAACACAAGTAACTTCATAACATTCCTGTTTAATCAAGCAAACATCCTAGGTGGCATATCCATAAGCCAACAATCCAACATAACAACTGAAATTATTTACAAAAGAAAAACTTTCATTTACAACTTAGTCTTCCAACAACAAATGATCTAATAATTGTTCATAAAACATAACGATAAAAATATAACTTTCAGCTAGGTAGTCAGGTCCACTATCGCCATCCCCTTGATCAAAGATCATATCATAACCCGAAAGATCATATATAATGTCTTTATCACCTATACCTGAAATTTTAAAAAGTAAGCTGCGAAGCCCAGTACGATAATTCCAATCCTTAAAAACAAATGCAAATACACAAGCAACGGATATATATATATATATATATATATCAAATGCACTAAGTCAAATGTAAACAATCAGTTTGTTATCTTTTTATATTCTTCAAATCAACACAGTTCTGAACTATGTATACTCTAGTCCCGAACTTGAAATAACTTAGACTCCTCTTGAAAAACAACTAACTCTTTGAAAACAAGGTAATTATATAAATATATGGATTAGTGGGCACTCCCTAAACATCCCTGATTTCTTCCTAATTCTACCAGAATCATATCAAGGCACGAGTCCTCTAAGGACAACCTCACACCAAGGTCATCAGGGTGCCTCACCAGTATCACTGTCTGCCAGGTCTTAAATGGTCAAAGCCAATCACAACCAAAATAAACAATTATTAAACCGAATAGAATTAGGTTTATTATGAAATTATGTTCCTACAACCAATCAAGTAATACTAAACTTACAAGAAAAAATAACAAGTAGGGATTGATCGTACCTTTTCAATATCAGGAATACTAATCCAAATTTACTAAACCCAATATCGACAACAACAACACTATCATGAATCTCTACAACTCCTTGATCAATACCAACAATCAAACACCAAAATCTCCAATTATCCTGTCAACAGCATATATACATAAAGAGATGTATAAAACACGGTAAAAGGAACAAACCTTGATATATCATAATCTCCTAAAACTCTAACTTGATAATGAATCTCCAAAAATTTGTGCCGTCTTCTTCGATCACAACCCACAACAAGTCCACAATACCGATAATTCACCAAAACCCTATCATTACATGATAACAAGAACATATAAAGTTCATCTAACCACACATTGTTTAAATCCATCAATGACAAGACGAAACTTACCGATTTGGATCACGAAAACCCGACTCACATCCACAAATTCGAATTCCAAGAAAAGCTAGGGTTTCCTTTATGCAAACAACCACAAAGTTCCTAGAACTTGCATGAAATTCACATAAAACTTGTATAAGAACATTATACTTACTTATTTAAATCACAAAACTCACTTCTTTCCAACCGAGACAAATTAAACCCGAGACCTTAATCCTTCTCATGTTTTCCTTCAAGGACACAATAAAAACCCTAAGAAATCATGCATAAATCCATAGAAAATGTACTGTGGATGGATTAGGATCATCACCTTTGATCAAACTCGCCTTAGGATGAAGATTGCACACTACAACACATAGAATAACCCAAACTTCTCTCTCTCACGAAGGAATATGGATGAAATAACTTCTGTTGAAAAATCCTCGAAAGAACACGTCTATTTATAGAATTTGCACATACGCTGGTAAATTTAATTCCTACGCTGGTGGCATAGGATCCCTAGGAGGCGGCGTTCGTCGTGCAACTAAATTCTTCGTATTGTTCCGAACATCAAATGCCGGCAAAACCTAACTCAACACTGGCGATGTTCGACTCCGGCGTTGAACAATAACGCTTTTGATCCAACTTCAACACCGGCAAAAACACACACACACATACCGCCATTTACTCTGGCATTAAAGAATTTTGTATTGTACACACTCTATGCTGCCTCTACACCGGCAACATTCCCTTCTCAGATGCCGACGTTGCATCTGTCAAAAATTGTAAACATTCCAAAATTTCACAATTCTTTCCCAAAAAATGATTAATCAAATTCAACTTGTTTTGTGGCTTTGATATAAGCTTATATATATATATATATCATGACCCATTTATCTTCATTTAATCTTATTTTTCTATGTGTTACATCTCTCCCTTCCTTAAAAGAACTTTCTTCCTTGAAAGTTTGCCTGGACTAAAGGAAAAGCTCGGGGTATCTGGATCTTATGTCCTCCTCTAGCTCCTAGGTGGCTTCACGCTCGGTTTGATTCGTCCATTGTACTCTTATATATCTTATCACTTTACTTCTCAAAGTCTTTTCTTTAGTATCCACAATTCTCATTGGCTTTTCAACTGTTATAAGATTCGGTTGTACTTCAAGCGGTTCAAGAGCTATTATCTCATATGGATCTTTGACATATTTCCTGAGCATGGATATGTGGAACATATTATGCAGTCCCTCCAAATCAGGCGGTAAAGCCAATCTGTAAGCTATGTCACCTACTCTCTCTAGGATCTCATATGGTCCCACGTATCGAGGATTCAACTTCCCTCTCAATCAAAATATGAAAACTCCCTTTGTTGGTGATATCTTTAGCAAAACATGCTCACCCACTTGAAATTCCAAGGGTCTTCTTCATTTATCTACATAGCTCTTTTGTCGACTCTAAGCAGCTTGTAGTCTTTGTCTAATTAAACTAACCTTGTCAATTGCATCCTGAACCAATTTTGATCCCAATAGCTATCTTTCCCCCACTTCATCCTAATGAATAGGTGATCTACATTTTCTACCATAAAAGCGCTTCATATGAAGGCATGCCAATCGACGCTTGATAACTGTTGTTATAAGCAAATTCCACTAATGGCAAATGCTCATCTCAACTTCCTTTGAAATCCAACATGCATGCCCTCAACATATCTTCTAGTGTTTGGATCGTCCTTTATGATTGCCCGTCTGTTTGTGGATGATAAGCCATACTAAAGACAACCTTTGTACCTAAAGCTTGATGTAGACTTTTCTAGAGTCTCCCCACAAATCTAGTATCCCTATCTGATACGATAGTTACCAACACTCCATGTACTCTTACAATCTCCTTAATGTACAATTGTGTCAAACACTTTAACTTATACCCGGCCTTAATAGGTATAAAGTAAGCTACTTTTGTAAGACGATCCACAATGACCCAAATTGAATCAAATTTATCTCTTGTCTTGGGTAAAGCGGAAACAAAGTCCATCGTAATATGTTCCCACTTCCACTGTGGTATAGGCAATAACTCACATGCCGGTCTTCTATGTTCAATATTTATCATCTAACATATATGGCACTTGAATACATATTCCGCTATCTCCTTTTTCATATTATTCCACTAGTATAGCTTCTTCAAGTCCTAGTACATTTTGTTTCCTCCAGGATGAATGGAGTAACTTGAGTAATGTGCTTCCTTTAACAATTCTTTTGTAAGGTCTCCTTAAACTGGCACACATTATCTCCCTTTGTATCTAACAATACCGTCATCATCTAAATAAAACTCTGGCACTTGGCCCATATCCATTCTTCTCTTTATATCCAAGATACTCTGATCATCTGTATGGGCTGTCTTGAATCTATCCACAAGAGTAGGCTAAATTCTCATGTTAGCCAAACGTTCACCTACTTATCTCGTGATTGTCTCCAACTCAAACTTCCTCATATCATCAAGCAAATGTCATTTAGTCGTAATCAAGGCTACAAGATTTTCTACTCTCTTTCTACTCAAAGCATCAGCCACAACATTTGCCTTTCGTAGATGATACTGGATATCAATGTCATAGTCCTTTATCAGTTGTAACCATCTTCGTTGTCTCATATTTAACTCTCTTTGTGTAAAGATAAACTTTAAACTTTTGTGGTCAGTATACACTTTACATTTTTCCCCGTATAGGTAGTGTCTCCATAGTTTCAATGCATGTACAACCACTGCTAGTTCTAGATCATGAGTAGGATAATTCCTCTCATAGGACTTCAATTGTCTAGAAGCGTATGCAATTACCCTACCTCCTTGCATCAGCATACATCCTAATCCCTGAATAGATGCAGCACTATAGATTGCATACTCCTCACCACTCACAGGTAAGGTTAGCACTGGAGCTGACACTAACTTATCTTTCAACAACTGAAAAATGGTTTCACACTTGTCACTCCACTCATACTTTACTTCCTTCTATGTTAACCTGGTCAACGGACTGGCATTCCCAAAAATCTTATGATCTCTGATACCGTCTTGGGTCTTGGCCATTCAACCACTGCTTTGACTTTCTTAGAATCAACTGATATCCCACTACCATTTACCACATGCCCTAAGAAAGATACTTGTTCCACCAGAATTCACATTTGGAGAATTTAACATACAACTTCTCCTCCTTCATTTGTTTAGAACCAACCTCAAATGTTCTTCATGCTCCTCTTTATTCCTTGAGTACACTAACACATTATCAGTGAATACCATAATAAACATATCAAGATACTCTCTAAAAACATGATTCATCAAGTCCATAAACACTTTTGGTGCGTTGGTAAGTCCAAAAGGCATGACTATGAACTCGTAATGTCCATACCTTGTCCTGAAAGCAGTCTTCTAAATATCTTCGACTTTCACTCTCAACTAATGATATCCATATCTCAGGTCTATCTTTAAGAACACTAAAACTCATGCCAACTGATCAAATAGATAATCAATTCTTCGTAACGGATACTTGTTCTTCGCTGTCACCCAATTCAATTCTTTGTAGTCGATACATGATCTCATGCTCCCATCTTTCTTCTTAACAAATAGAACTAGAGCTCTCCAAAGTGAAACACTAGGTCTAATGAATTTCTTCTTCAACAGATCGTTTAATTGCATTTTAAGTTCTGCCAGTTCTGTAAGGGCCATTTTATAAGGAGTCTTTGATATCGATGTAGTACTAGGTATCAAATCAATTCCAAACTCCACTTCTCTCATCGGAGGTAATCCAGGAAAATCCTCTAGAAAAACTTCTGGAAACTCACATACTATAGGTATATCAGATAAAACTAATTCCTACTTATCCTCTTTCACCATTAAAGCTAAAACCGATCTCCCTCACAGTTCATAGGTAGGTAGAATTGGAGGTCGCTATACTACCAACTTATAAGCAAACTGGTCTTCATCAGGTAAACTGAATTCCACAACTAAATTGTGGCAATCTATCACCACATGGTACTTTGCCAACCAATCAACTCCAAAAATCACATCAAAATCCAACATGTCTGATATAATCAAATCCACAGGCAGATGTCTACCCTCTATTTCGTATCTACATCCTTACATACTTTATCCAATACAGATCCACATCCCAAAGGTGTACTAACAGATACATAATCAGACATGTGCTCAACAGATAAACCACATACATCCATAAACGATTCAGAAACACAAGAAAAGCTAGCACCAGTATCGAACAATACAAATGCACTATGCTGAAGTATAGGAAACATACCCGCAATAGTGTCCACACTAGATGTCTTATTACGCTGAAGAGCGTATACTTTTGCTTGTGCTCATTGTCCCTGGCCAGAATAAACTCTGCCAAATTGCCCCCCTTTGCAATCCATTGCTCGATGTCCTCTCTGTCCACACTTAAAGCAAAAAACCTGTGTAAGGACTATCTGCACAAACACTACTCTTGTGTCCAAGCTTCCCACAAGAGAAGCAAGCATTTTCCACCCACTTATAATCCTTCAAGTCATGTGTCCCAAGGCTTTTAGGGCACCTCTTGTCAAAATTTCGCACCACTGACTTGAAAGTCTGAGTAACAGGCCTCTTGCCTTTGTCTTGTGCCAAAACACTAGCTACTAGTCTCTTGCCCAAGAAGATCTGATTTCTCTTAGGCTCTCTGCTCTTAATCCTGCTTAGGCCTTGTTCCACTGTCTTGGCTTTATTCACAATTGCTGAATAGTTGCTCAAATCCATCAAATTGCCTAATACTGCATTCTAGGCTCCAATCCAGTAATGAACCTGCTAACTTTGGCTTCCTCACTCTCCTTCAATGCATCAGGTAGAAACCTCAACAGTTGTACAGTTCAGCCTCATATTCCTCTACTGACAATTTCCCTTGCTGTAGAGTATAATATTCCTAGAGCATCTCTATTTGAACTATCTGGAAAGAACTCTCTGAAGAAAGCTGTTGAAAATCTTGCCATGTCACCACTCCTGCCATGTGTCTTTTCGTGCTCAACCACCAATTATTGGCTCTTCCAGTCAATAGATAAGAGGCATACTCAGCCCTTTTGTTCTTTAGAATGTCCAAAGCAGAAAAAGTTTTCTCGACTTCCTCCATTCATAACCGTGCCTCTAAGGGTTTTCTTGGTACTGGCTCAAACTTAGGCACCAGATCCACAAATTTGTTTAAGCTAAGAATATTTGCATGTCTAGCCCCATTACCTCCATTCCCATTCAACCTTTGTGTCTCCTGTCTCCAAGCTTCAGCATTCGCTTGGACCATTTTTATGTCCCTCCTCATATCCTGTTGCTGTTGACCAACCACTCCCAACAAGGCATTCACAGCTTGCATAAGCTGTGCAACATTAACTAGAACCTACTGTCTTACAGGTGGTGGTGGTTCTAAATTCTCATTCTGAGTCTACTATCCTCTTGCCTATTGCTACTTCCTCCTCTCCCACTCTGGAGGAACCCACATCAGCTATTCTTCTTCTAGGAGGAATTCTGACACCAACAAAACAACCAAGATCAGATCAGATATCTAACTTAAGATCAAAACTCAAAATCTATCAGACAACAACAACTTAACTAAACAACGAACCTATTCTACCCCACTCACCAAAGCTCACCATCCTAAGGAGTCAATTTCTTAAATCCAAAAGATTCAAACCTAAAGCTCTGATACCAATTAAGCTGTAACGCCCTAAAATAAGGCATTACAACCGGCCACGTGTCCTGTCTTGAAATAGAACACGCTATGGCTCAATATCCACAAATTCGATCAAATATCACCTGTAAACACATACATAGGATATCTCATAGGATACTCGATACAACCTGTAAAATCTAGAAACACAAGTAACTTCATAACATTCCTGTTTAATCAAGCAACATCCTAGGTGGCATATCCACAAGCCAACAATCCACATAAAACTGAAATTATTTACAAAAGAAAAACTTTCATTTAAACTTAGTCTTCCAACAACAAATGATCTAATAATTTTTCATAAAACATAACAATAAAAATATAAACTTTCAGCTAGGTAGTCAGGTCTACTATCGCCATCCCCCTGTAAAGATCAGATCATAACCCGAAAGATCATATATAATGTCTTTATCACCTATACCTGAAATTTTAAAAAAGTAAATGCGAAACCCAGTACGATAATTCCAATCCTTAAAAAAAAATGCAAATGCACACGCAACAGTTATATATATATATATATAATGCACTAAGTCAAATGTAAGCAATCAGTTTGTTATCTTTTTATATTCTGCAAATCAACACAGTTCTGAACTATGTATCCTCTAGTCCCGAACTCGAAATAACTCAGACTCCTCTTGAAAAACAACTAACTCTTTGAAAATAAGGTAATTATATGCATATATGGATGAGTGAGCACTCCCTAAACATCCCCGATTTCCTTCTAATCTACCAGAATCATATCAAGGCACGAGTCCTCTAGGGACAACCTCACACCAAGGTTACCAGGGTGCCTCACCAGTATCACCATCTGCCAGGTCTTTACTGGTCAAAGCCAATCACAACCAAATAAACAATTATTAAACCGAATAGAATTAGGTTTATTATGAAATTATGTTCCTATAACCAGTCAAGCAATACTAAACTTACAAGAAAAAACAACAATCAGGGATTGGTCGTACCTTTTCAATGTTAGGAAAACTAATCCAAATTCACCAAACCCAATATCGACAACAACAACACTATCACGTATCTCTACAACTCCTCGATCAATACCAATAATCAAAAACCAAAATCTCCAATTATCCTGTCAACAGCATATATACATAAAGAGATGTATAAAACACGGTAAAAGGAACAAACCCTAATATATCATAATCTCCTAAAACTCTAACTTGATAATGAATCTCCAAAAATTTGTGCCGTCTTCTCCGATCACAACCCACAACAAGTCCAAAATACCGATAATTCACCAAAACCCTATCATTACATGATAACAAGAACATATAAAGATCATCTAACCACACATTGTTTAAATCCATCAACGAAAGATGAAACTTACTGATTTGGATCATCAAAACCTGACTCACATCCACAAATTCGAATTCAAGAAATGTTAGGATTTCCTTTATGCAAACAACCACAAAGTCCTTAGAACTTGCATGAAATTCACATAAAACTTGTATAAGAACATTATATTTACTTGTTTAAATCACAAAACTCACTCCTTATCCAACCGGGACAGATTAAACCCAAGACCTTAATCTTCCAGGTTTTCCTTCAAGAACTAACAAAACCTAAAGAAATCATGCATAAATCCGTAGAAAATGTGTTGTAGATGGATTAGGATCACTCACCTTTGATCAAACTCACCTTAGGATGAACATGAACATCTAGTGAGTACACACTACAAGAATTTTGACAATGGCAACGTTGTAGATTTTGCAAACGTCGCCTTTACTTATACTTTGTCATGTTCATTAAACGTAGATGAATATACACTATTAGCTACGTTTGTGAACAAATATAGATCATACCAAATTGTTATTAAATTTGTAACGGTTTTATAAAAGTAAACGTTACCAATTCTCATTATCAAATAAATGCAATAATTAATATAAAGTTTACTTTAAAAAAATTCAATCTATAAATAAGAAAAAATAAACAAAAAAATTGAAAATTAAAATTAATTATTCCATTAAAAATAATTCAATTTGTGATTATTAATCATAATTTCTTTAAAAAAATAATTTGATTTATATGTTATTGGGCGTATTTTAAAGTCTAATTTATGTTTAGTTAATAATTAACTATGTTCAAAATAATTATAAGGATCGTATAGTTTGATATCAATGGTCTAAAGGTTGAATAATAGTAAATTAACAGTAAATTATGTCGTAAAAACATATATAATAAAACTTAAAAACATTACTCCACTTTCATTGTTAGACTTCTAGACCAGAACTACCCTTTGTACTCTTTACTCTCTCCTCAACAAACCTTGCGAGTAGCGTATTGAAAGAGGGGCAATCTACAGTGAATATCAATATCTTTTTCTCTCTGATTGATCGAGATCATTTTCTCCTCCAAGCAACCGCCTTTCTTTCATTTCCCTCTGCAACTCTTTTTAGGGTTTTGCATTGGAATCACATTAACTTTGGTCTTGTCCATGGTAAGCGATTTTTTTTTTATTTGTGGTAGAAATTGCAATTAATATTTTGCCATCATAATTGGGAAAATCATGTTATTGACGTTGTTTGCTTGCTTTATGATATTTCTCAAGGCATTCTTTTCTTTGGTAAAGTTGAGTGTTTTTGGGTTTTGCTTGTTACAAAATGATAAGTTAGGTACTTCATTTGGTTTTTCTGAGAATGATCATTTGATTGGTGTATAAAAGATGAGTTTTCGATCAAGATGAAAGTGGTGAGATGAGCTTAAAGTTTGAGTTATACCCAAGGAATAAATAGTAAATATCTAAAAGTTGTCTTTCTTTTCCTTTCAAGATTTGTGGTTGTGTTCGTAAGTGAAGGGATTAGGTTTCTTTATCAATGAATAATTCTTCCTTTAGTGCTCCGCTATCAATTAAAAACTGCTACTCATGACTGGACTTTGGTTTCATGTGAAGCACTATGATTTCTAAATGTTGACTCTAATTATTTTTAAGTTGGTTAGTTGTATGAAGGAAGTAAGAAAATGAAAAAAAAAAATCCTTTTGCGAAATCATGCAATATTTTGTATGGGGATTCCAGGAATACGAGTTACTAGAAAAACTTGTTGAACATAATAAGCCAAATGCCGTTATTGTGGATTTATTTATCCCTAGTTTGTTTTTTTACCACAATTTTGATTCACTTTTTCTAATGGTTTAATAGTAGACCATTTGTTAAATTTTAATGATTATTATTAAAATTGCAAGAGGGTAATTTTCATGAATGAAATTTAAAGTACGGGCCAACTAATAATGATTATTTACTTCTTTATAAATTGTTTGATCAAAACATTTAGATTTGTGTAATTTCACCAATTGGTTTCATTTTTCTAAATATGGTTAATCAAGAAAAGTTCTAAAGTATAGAGGCATAAACTACAGTTGAATTGATATAAGGATATTCTGGGATTGTTGCCTGATGTATGTTTTGATGAGCCTTTGTTCAAGTTGGTGATGCATATCTCAGTTTTCAACCTAGATGGCCAAACTAGCCTTCCTCCATTCGAGTTATAGGAATGTTTTAGAATATTCATACACGACACATGTCCTGTTTGTTTGTATTTTATTGTAGTTTTGCTTCTGTTTAGCTTATTCTGAGTTCTTTATTTAGCTCGCTGTACTTTTTAATAGAAGATGTGAAATGGATTTTGTTTATACCATGTTCCTAACACGCAGTTGATTGTTATTGAAAAAAAGATTGATACATGTTGCAAGATACTCGAGATGTCACTTGTATCATGAAAACTCCAAAGGTATAGCCAATTGGTCTAAGTTGTTTGTTTTTCCATTAGTTGCACCACCCAAGTGGTTACCCTGAATCATGTCAATCATTTTAACTAGAAGAATTGATCACATTATGAAGTTTTGTGTAGTAGGATCAACTTACTATAGTAATTAGTGCAATAAAATCTAACAATCTCTTGACTATACCTTGATAAAAGAGAGAATGCTACAATGAAAATTCACTCTTACAGCACCATGTAATGGTATAGATATTATTCCAAGGAGGTAAGACTATACCTTCACACAGGAAGGAGGTGATTTTCTTTTCCTTATTTCTTTGTGATTATGAGAACTAGGACTTGTGGAGTGCTTTAATCTTAAGCTTAATGTAATCAACACATCACTGTTTGAAAAAAGTTTATGTTCATATCAAGAGAATTAATCCACATGTAACAATGAATCTTTCTAAAAACATGAGTAGTATGACAAACATTAGAAATTTGACAAATTGTTGAAACCAGATTGCTTAAATACTAAAGCAATAATTTTTTTTTTATCCTCTCCATCTTAATTTAGCAGGTTCACCCAATATTTGTATTGTAGCTCAGTTTTCCAGCAGGTATGTTTCCTTCTTGTTGTCTTTCTAGCTCTTCTACTTGGTTATAATTAATCATCAATTTGCTTTAGTCCTTGAATATTTGATATATATATATATATGGTTCAGATCTAACTAGTTGGTAGTGGGGATAAGGGTTGATAGTATTTATTACATTGACCTTTGGCTTCTTATGATGCAGGTTCTTTGCTTTATTTATGTTCTCAATCTGGATCCTTATCAAGGTATAGCATGATTGGATTAGAGTCACTTGAAACTATGGACTATGAAGCTCTTCCAAGAGAACAGATTTGTCTTAAAAGGCATGTCAACATATTGTCTAGTGAGTATTTTTCATCTTTCAACATTTTCATGACAATGATTTCAGAAGTGGTACTTCATTTAGATATCCCTCTCTTGTAAGAAATTGTTATGTTCCAAGAAAAAATTAGCAAAGTTTCTATTTTATCCAGCTAGGCACTTGAATCTTTATAGAATTTCATTTAGCCATCCGGAGCTTTATATTAAATGTTTTTTCTTCCATAGATAGGAATATCCTTTGGATGGATGACCTCACTCATGCAACTAGGATATAAGAGACCTAAAGTTGAAAAGGATGTCTGGAAATTAGATACTTAGGATCAGACTGAGACTTTGATTACGAGGTTTGTGCAAACTTTTCGTTTTTATCTACTCCTGATCACATTTTTGAATGAATGGAAGAACATTGTTTTGATTCTTTCTAGAGTAGAGGCTGAAGAATTATGGATAATTGTACAGGTTTAACTCATGTTGGGTCGATGAATCTAAAAAGCCTAAACTAATGCTTATCGGAGCATTAAATGACAACATTGGAGCAAGGTCTTTCTTCTTGACAAAATATAAGAAACTTCCTTTTTCTTTTTGATTTGTCTACTTTGATGGATAGCCTTACTGCCTTCTTTTTTTGTAAGTAAGCTTAAAGATTTTAAATATTCAAAAATAAAGCCTTTTTTGTTATAAGATATGGTAACAATATATTAAACTTTTTCTTATACCTCTTTCTATTGGTTGGATTGTGTTGTATAAGTTCCAGTGCATGATGAGTTTGTCTAGGGACACTAGAAGATATTTGAGTTATAGTTTGGATCAGTTACTGGATGTATGATGCAGTTCAATACAATATGGACCTCAGAGTGTTTCTCTTGTTAGGCCCAAGGATGGTACTTGTGAGAATGGGATAGTGCTTGTGACAATATATTAACTTTGTATTGACTCATGCCTGTTGGACTTACTGAGGAGTTTGCATGATCAAATTAGTTAAAGAGCTCAACTATGCACTCTTTATTCAAGAATTTGTCAGACTTATGTAATTTGTTACATTTAAAGAATAAAAAGGCCACTATATTGACTGGGAGTAATTTACAGATTAGGATTACAAATTATGAGGTTGATCACCTACTGTAAGAATTGGTATTGTCAAATTATCTAGCCATAAATTGAAGTTCATGTTTTTGCAGTTATTGATTTAGATATTTAAGCATGCACTTCCTTATTTAAAATCGGAAGTAGGTAAATATCGCTATGTTTCATCACCTAAATATATAGCTCTGTTCATGTAGAAAATAGAACAAAGCTTGTGATTACTAACTATTTGGCTAGATTTTATCTTCTAAATTGTTATGTTGACAATATCCAGGAAACATGAAAGAAACTACTGTTTTCTTACCAGATTTCAGATACAACACAATTTTTGGGACTAACTCTTCATTTTGCATTTGAAACACTCCTTTTCAAAGGAGCCTACACAATGACAAATTTATAAAAATAGCTTTTTTAAGGATTATGCATCAATCTCCTCTTATCCTATCAAATATCTCCATGTGAAGATTAATTTACTATTACTGAAGCGTGCTACATAATTCTAAGTTTTTGAGTACTTTCATATCATATACAAGTAATTTTTAATGTAGTTTGAACTAGAATTTTCTAAGATCAATATTTTATTTCAGATGATGTTTCCATCTACACCTCTTGGAATTGGTGAAAACTAGACCTTAATGAAGACAATTAGTGTCATCGAATATTTGAATTATGAAGCAGGTAATAAACCATCTGACTTTGGTGTGAATGCTTTGGTTGAAGCATAATAGCTACTCTCCTTGTTTTTGAAATTGGATGCATTTGCAAGAAAGTTTTCCAAGAGCAAGGGAGTAGGAATTTTTTGTAATGATGCTAAGGATACAAATATTCTAGTTGAAGTGTGGAGATATTACTTACTAACCAATAGGACTGGGACGATTTTTCTTTTTTGGATCTTGTTCTTTTCTTTTTTCTTCATCATAATGAGATAACGGAATTTAGTTAAGTTAGGGTTATAGTATTTTCACATTTTCACTCTTGCCCTGGTTACAACTTAGGCTTCTGATACTCTGTTTACATGGGTGGACTTGCAAGCAAAACTAAACAGCGAGTTGCTAAGCAACTTCGGCAACTTCATTAATTGATTGCCAAACTGTAGGTTTGTTTGGCATTTTAACAAATTACTTGTATGGGGTTTCTTTGAGTTAATCTTGTGATGATACTTTGCATATTACCTTTACTTGTTCCAAATAGTATCAGTATATAGTAATTTCAACAGTGAGAATCCATACACTAATTTTTTATAACAGGTCAAGGATACGGTTCCATCATTCCTGATGCTCTAGGTGTTGAATCACATTCTTTGATAAAGACACTAGTGAAAAGGTTGGCAAATATGTTGAGCAATATGTGGAAGCCATAAAGTATTAGCAATGCTATATCAGAATTAATAAAATAAAGAAGTGAAAGGAACTCAAGGGAAATAAATTAGGACAAACCATGCGTCTAATACTCTACCATTAATGTGCTAATTAAATTGACCTGTGATGGGAATTTATTTATGACTGAAGTCTTATTGGCTTCTGCAGGTCAATCTAAAGCAAGGGTTGAAGACTGCGATGACCATTTCAAGTGAGGGCAATGCATATTTACAAGCATGAGTTGATTTTAGCAGCACTCTTCAAATCCCACTAATAAAAAGTACTCTCTTCCCCCTAATGGCATATGATGTCTCAACTTGCATGCTTGCTTAAGCCATTCATGCCATCATTCACTTTAGAGGTGATTGCATTGACATACAAATTTTGGAACCTTACTATTTAGTTTTAGAGAAATAATTTTCTGGTTCAACTGAAAAATTTTATTTGCTTTTGTATGGCACTAAAGGTATTTAAGTAGCTTAATTTTCCTCCTAAAAACCAAATTTCACTTCAAGATGAAAAGGGAAAGATTGATAGAGCAGCTTGCCCATGGGGCATTGTACCAGTTGGTCATAAAATTGGATCACTAGAACCACTGTTTAAAGAATTGGTATGACGGTTGGAATTTTGCGTATTTTTCCTTTGATTTCTTTCTCTATATTGCATTTTAAAAAACGGTTCACTTGATCGGTATTATTTATATGTCCAGAAAGATGAGGAAGTAGAATTTGAATTTGAATTTGAATTAGAAATGATATTACTAGACCAGAAGTCTCAGTTTATTGAACTATAGGAAAACTTGCTAGTCAAGTTTATGGATATGCATGGATCGAGCATAGAGGAAAAAAAAGGTTTAGTTTAATTATAATTAATATGTGACATGTGCATTGTAAAGTTTCGGATATTTAGATGGTGAAAGGTATTTTTTTATGAAATTTTGATTATTATGAATCATGAAAATGTAATTGTAACTTGACTACATGGTGTTAAATTTTGAGACAGCTTGTTTAACTGTAATTTAATTGATGCAATTTGGAAACGTCAACCAATTTCCAAGCTTTTTTCCCCTCACTCCCTTTTGGCATTCCATTCCTTAGCTACCTTGTTAAAATCAACATATTTTATTTAACTAACTTGATTAATATAATAGGTGTTTTAAGTGCTTATGTCTTTACTGGATATTGCCATCTTAGAGGCTATAACACGATTTACATTTACGGGACTAAAGCCATGAATATGGTACTACAATAGAGACTAAAGCTATGGAAGAGAAGTGAACCCCACAACAAAGTTGTGACAATTAACAATGTTTCTTTAAGTGCATTAAAGCTTTATCTACTCTTTACTAAGAAAGTTTATATTGTATGATTAGTAAGTTGTTTGAGCACATCAACCTTGAGGTTGAGCATAACTCTACTATATTGATGGAACTTGTACTATCTGTGATCTAACTTGACTTAAAAAAGTTATACTTTGCTTGGAGTGCTTACTAGTAGCTATTGATTCATTTTGAAAAATAGTGATTGGTTGTTGTATGATAGGCTAATGGCTACTCATTTGTTATAGCATTTGCTAGATTTGTTTGTATTCTTTATAACTGTATTTTTTGTAGAATAACTTGTATCAAGTTTTCCTAGTAGTTCAGGTTAGTTATCATGGATCGTTTTTCATTATCTCATTCGTGTTTTTTTAACCATTCAATAATTATATTTATATATTGTGACAGCAAATCCAAATGGAAATACTTCTGCAAGTGCACGAAATACTTCATCAAATCCATTACTTAAAGATAGTGGTGACAACAGTGAGGAAGGAAATTCAAGACTTGGTTTTTGTTTTTTGTTTTTTGGTTGAAGCAATTGACATGAATGGGGTCAAATTAATGTGATGAAGAGTGTACATATACTCATTTTGATGTAATTTGGAGTTTATCTTTATGTTTCTTCTAAGGACACTAAACCATATTGTTTTGTGTTTTTTTCCCTTTAATGCAAGGATGGTCATGGTGATTTTTAAGTAATTTTTATGTTATTAGTTTTTATTACATATCGAGTGCATTGTATGCTTCAAAATGTATTAGTTATATTTATTTATACATAAATTTCATGTGTAGAAGTAATAGCAGATATCAATTATATTGTGATCAAACAGGTGTATATTGCTAATTGTGTATATGTTACACAATAAACAAGTATTATTGCCAAATTAAACCGAGTTAAAGATTAATCTCTTCTTAACAAGAACAGTCACGTGTAAACGTCGCTAAATTAAAATAACAACCACATCTAGAAATTACTATTTTAATTGAATACTTATATGTAGACGTCGCCAATGTATTAGAATAGCCACGTTTAAATTGCGGTAAAACATCTCCAATTAAGTAATTTAGTTACGTTTATACGTTACAAATAAAAATATTTACCCACGTTTAAACGTCGCTGATCACAACTTTCCCTCTTTTATATTTAGCGGGATGGAGATTAGTCATCTTTAGCCACATATAAGTGTGACTAAATCATGATAATAGGCCATGTTTAAACGTGGCCCAACAAAGTGTGTTTGGCTGTCAAACTAACGTTAGCGACGTTTCCATTTTTAACATTACTTATCAAATCTGCGACGGACCTTTTGCGACGTCTATAGGCCACGTGTAAAAAAACGTGACGAAAAATCTTTGGTCACGTTTAATTAATGTTTAGCCACATTTATTAGACGTAGCCAAAGGCTCTTTTTGTTGTAGTGACAAGTAAATATGTGTCCCTAATGGCAGAACATGAACATCTAAAAGAAAGGAAAAAAATTCAGAATAATGCACATGGACATTTTGTTCTCTTTCTTCTTTGACATTACCACTTGAGCGAGAATATTGCTTTGATGTTGAACCATTAGTTACACCAATTTATAGTTTATCGTACCAACCTTAATTCTTATTCGAATTGATCTTGACTTTATGTGCTTTTTAAGCCACTTCTAGATAGAATTGTCCCTTCAACACAAATTGGACATAAGGCATTAACAACTCCAACTTTTTTAGGTATCAAAATTGGTGTGGTCCACTTAAGTCAACCATTACTCTCTTCATTTCACAAGGAGAAAGGGGATGTTGCCTTATATTGGCCAATCGAAACATAAGTCTAAAGGTTCTAAAGATTAATTTGCTTAAGAATGATTATTAGCTATCTACATATATAAGTAGAGGTTACTACTTCTAAAGCTTATCAGCCTCTCAACTTTAGATCTCTCTTATTCCTTATTTAAATTTATTACTCTACATTGATTTTTACATATACATATATATATATATATATATTGTTGGTTGTTACTATCATTATTTTTTGATAATTAAATATATATATATATATTAACTAAGTTAATTCCGATAATTAACTAAATTTTAATGAAAAAGCATGCAATTCACAATCTAATTATCAATTTGTTAATAAAAAATCATGAGTATAAATAGATAAATAAATATTCCAATAGGGATATTAATAAAAAAATTCCTTAAAATGGAATTGATATATTGTATTAAAAGAAAAATCAATGTTAAATTCATTATAGGAAAATTGGACAAAGGTTTTTTATAAGAAAATTGTCAAAAAATCATATAATCTAAATGGAATATTATTTAAAACAATTTCTTGGTATACAAGATATGTAACAACTTAATAGGGAATTAACACAAATAGTGTAAATAACTTCAAAAAATCTCATTGAATATAAAAATTTATAATTTGAAAGTACAAGTAGTTAATTAAAAAAAATTAGCTAAAAATTAGGAACAAATGCAACATTACCTTTATCTAAATTTAAAAAAAGGTTCCATTTATTTAAACAAGAGAGAATGCAAAAAGAAACAATGATAGGGCTAAAGGAAATAGTTTTCATTTATTTGCCTCTTTTTTTATTTGTATTTCAACATCAACAAAACCTATTAGGTTTATGAATCAGATCCTGTATAGTTAGATAGTCAATCACATGCAACAAATGTGTTGGTTGATTTGAGAGTAATCTTAAGATGGTTACATGTATACAAATGTCGTAGGAAGAGACATGTGAGAAGGAATGAGCAAATCTAATTTCTCAAACGCATGAGTACGATAGAATATCAAATTGTGTAGATTCGGTTATTCTTGACTCATTCTTCACTGATTAGATGTTTTGATTTTACCTGGATATATGTTAGCAGAGTTTCCATATTACTCTTAATCTTTATAATACGTAGAAATATCCCCAAATGAGTAGAGAGCCTCTTATTTATAGATGTTAGTGGCTGATACTAGCTATTGGATGGTATATGGATGGATAGTTAACATGAAGCATCGTTTGCAACCGTTTGTCTCTCACATAAATTTAACGGTCAGAATTCATCTTCTTCTAAGTGTAACATTTTCATCAAAATAATTTCTTAGGACACGTATAAACAACTTAATATAAATTAAACATAGATAATGTGAATAATCTAAGAAAATTTACTTGAATATTGAAATTGATAATTTGAAAGTACAAGTGGTTAACTACAAAATTGGTTAAAGTTCAAATACAAATATGGCATTGCCTTTATCTAAATTCAAAAGTTTTCGAGTTAATTCAACAGGGGAGAATGCAAAAAGTAACAATGATAAAAACACTTAAGGTGCAAAAAGTAACAATGATAAAAAGACTTAAGGAAAATAGTTTTCACTTGTTCTATTCTAGTATTACAATTTAAACAAAACCTAACAGGTTTTACCAATGATCATTAAATTGAAAAAGCAAATAAATTGTTTAAATCATTTTGCATATTAAATAGATGTAAGACTATTACATATCATATAATTGAAAAATTCAAACAGTATGTAAGGAAATCGAATTCATATAAATTTGTTAACAAATATTCATGTATATGAATTGATAAATAAATATTCATATATGTATATTATAAAAAAAAATTCGCAAAATAGAATTGAATTATTATATCAAAGGAAAGATCATAAGTTAAACTCAGTATAGAGAAATTACTCTTTACTAGTCATCATATAAGACAAGACAATGAGTTCTATAAGCAAATTGTCAAAAAATGATACAATATAAGCAAAATATTTTCATTAAAATAATTTCTTTGGACATGTACATATGGCTTAACATGAAGTTAACATAAGAAGTGTAAGGGACATTAGCACATATAGGTTATGAATATGGGTAGCAAATGATTCAATAGATTAAGAAGGTCTAGATGTAAGTGGGAGTGGTATGAGGTTAATAGGGTGTTTAGGTTGATAACTTAGTACAACTTTATAGGGACTCAATCTAGTAGACTAATTGTTTGAGCTACTATTAGAAAGTTCTGCCATAAGGATATGATCCCAAATAGATAAATGGTCACCAACCAAATACCCCAACAAAGAACATAAAATCCTATTAAGCACTTTAGTCTCACCATTAGCCTAAAAGTGGAATGTAGAAGAAAGTTATAATTTTAGACCTAGCATTATCCCGAATGTTTTCTAAAGAAAACTCACAATTATGGCACCCCTGTGTAATATTATGACATTTGGTGACCCATTTAACCTAACAACTGCATGAAAGACCAATTTAAGCATATGATAGATATTTGTAATCATAGAACCATATCATGTTTCTTAGATGCCATTAGAGAGCCTAACACATGGTCCATATCTTGCCTTTTTGAACTTTACATTTTCAATGGGATTCATCCTATAAGGTAGTAAATTAAGCTACGGTAGTCCAAGATCTAAGTTTGTGGCTTATTGAACATCAAACATTCGTGGTAATCTATTGGGAATTTCTTCAAGAATATAATCTAATAATTCCTCAACTAAAGGTTTTACTTCATGTGTAAGTCAGATCATATGATAGGTAATAACCCCTTGACCTCTCCAATGTCTAGGTGTTCAATTCGTTTTTCTCATCACATGAAGAAGTTTCTCTTGTTCTATTTTACTAATTACTCCCTTATTAGTACTTAGCTTAAGATATTTAGGTAATGAAAGACTAAGCTTAATTTCATTCTATCATGCACGAACACATAAGTGTTAGTCCTACCATAATGAACAACATCTAGGTCATACAACCAAGATCTCTTCAAAAGAGCATGGATGATATCCATGGGCACTACATCACACCAAATTTTATCTAAGCATGTGGCAAAGTGTTAAGGGACTAAACACCTTTGAGTAACTGGCAATGTGTTCTTGTTAAGCTAAATTACTTTATGAGGGTAACTATGTGATTAGGACTTAAAACCTAGTTTAGACATGGTAACTCGTGAAACAACATTCATGTTACTACCTACATCAATAACTGCCTTATCACAATGATTTTTATACTTGTGTAGGTATGGTAAAAGCTAGTGTGCCTCCAGTCATCTTCTTCTTTAAGTTAGGTAACAAGACACCTAACAATATTCAAGTTGCCTTCCTCACAATTTAAGGCAATGTCATCATCATCACCAGTACCCTCTTCTATAATATGTTTCAGTTCCCCACAACCATCACTCTTTAACAACTCTCCTTTTCTTACATAGAGAACCTTAGATGGACACTCATAAGCAAAATGACCATGACTATGACACTTAAACATCTCTGTCTGGAACTCGCCTTGGAACTCTCCATAGTAATACTCTTATCTTTGGTGTTTCTATCTTGAGGCATAGCAGGATTACTAGGTTTAGGTGCTATAGGAGTACTACTAGTGGATTTGCTAGCTTTCTATCTATTGTTATTCCTAATGATTTACTCCTTATCTTGAGATCTATACCTCATTTGTGATCTTAATCAATTTTCAATCTTTATGACTTGCTAAAAAGTTTGTTAAAAGTTTCATTTAGTAAGGATGAGGTTTTGTCCTAATATCATGTCGTAGGTCTTTTTTAAATGTATAAAGTATCAATTTAGACATCTTTAGGTTATCATGCCTAGGGACGAATGTAGAATTAACAAGTAAGGGGGGCCATTATCAATATAATAAAAAATATTTTTAAAAAGTATGTAACTCAAAAGTAGCAAGTGAGAGAAGACATTATTTTATATCTAATAAAGATATTTTGCAATGTTATAAATGAATGCAACGAAGATATAAACTGTGTTTGAGGAATGTTAATGGTAAAACATTGGATTTCAACATTAAAAACTTGTCATTTTTTATTGTCATTTTTACTCTTAAAAAGTATCCTTTTCTATGAAGGAAAAAAATTCAAAAAAGTCTTTTACTTTTTTACACTTGATATAAAGTAAGAGTAAAAGAAGAAAAAATTGGATAAAATGTTATGATTTTTGCCAACAAGGTAGGCATATTATTGATGTCGTTAAGATTAATTAGGATAAGTTATAATTTTAAATTAAATATAAATAAGTTTAAATATGGAAAAGTTATTTGTTTTTTTAATAAGAAAGGAATTTTTTTTTTAAACTTATCTAATACAAATAAGATATTTTAAAATCTAACAGTAAAATACATTTCCTTAAATATAAAAAATTAATTTATTATATATAGATAGAAATCGGAAAAAATTTAATATGTCATAAATTTGGAATTTAAAAAAGAAAAATAAAATAAGAAACTTATATAAACTAGCAATTTGGACCGAATATTGCCTGTATGACCAATAGAAAGTCCTGCCATTTTATATAATATTCAATATGATAAAAAAATAAATTAAGATAATTAATCATAATAACTATTCTATTTATACATAAGTGAATACCGACAATAACATCATTCCAAATCCACGAGAATAGAAAAGCTAAAACATAAACATCACTTATCATATCATCAATGCCAATTGCATGCCTTTACACGAATTACGAGACGTCTTTCATCGAAAAAGGAAAAAAAATGATATATTAAACTCATGCACCTGGTGGAATTTATACTGAACTTGGACACTCTGGGCTCAGTAAACTGTGTGTTGGAATTGTTTGTTTTATAAATATGGCAAAATATCAACAGACTTTTCAACAAATATTTTCCAGACTGAGGGGGCCAGGGCCCCTATAGGCTCACCTGTGGGTACGTCCCTGATCATGTCTAATCGAAAGCTCATCAAACTTAGCCATATATTCCTCAATAGTTAAATTTCCTTGTCTAAGATTAATGTATTGATGCTAAAGTTTATCCCTATAGGATAGAGTGATGTATTTCTCCTTATGCTTAGTTTTCATCTCTATCCAATGCTTTATAGGTGGTTGGTCTTAATTGCGCAAGCTATCATTCTACATTAGTCAAGTATATTTGGTTTGACCTGTTAATAACAACTTAACAAAATGCACTCTATGATCCTCTAACATCTTATAGAAATCAAAATATTGTTCCATGATAGTTATCCAATCTATCGGGATAGCAGGTCAAGACTCTCATTGAAATATGGATAGATCAACCTTGATACGCCTAAGTAATATAATCAACATGATTGTCATATTATGGGTTTTCATAACTAGGCTCTATGTAATCATCTTCATTGAAATTCCTTTATGAAACAATATAATGTGCCATGTCCACCCTATGAAAGTTTTTAACTCTATGGTTTCTATGTAGGTAACCCTTAGGAGGTGGCCATCTATTAAGTTGTGATTCCTATCTGGTGCTGAATTTGCAATTTTTTTTTTTATTATCATCATGACCAACATGTAATCTAGTAGCTTTTAGGACATTTACATGATAAGAGTTCTATGTGGTGACTATGATCATTTAACTTAGCATCAATTTCATCCATCCTATATATCATTCGCTTAAACATCTCAGCAATATTAGTTTCCTTAGTTGGATTACCTCTAAAAAGGATGTACCATGTACCTCTATAGGTTTTCCCAGCGTAGATATCTTTTTTTTTTTGCTTTTTTTTTTTAATTTTTTGGAAACTACAGTGGGATAGGTCCAATCACAATGGTCACGTACGTGTAGTATGCATCTAGTGATACACATATCTTGAGAAGTGATGTGGAAGTACACCCAGAGAATGATTAAAAGTGAGAAGTGAGAAGGTAGGAAGAGCAGGTAGTCTTAGACGCTTGAGCATACTAGTAACAAGTAGATGAGTTATATAGCATAACCCCATTATTCTAAAGAAAAGACTATGGTCTTCACTTTGAGCTCTATTTGATCTTTGATGACGTTCGTTGGATCATATTGGCCATCAACAGGTATGATAGGTCCTTTAATGACAAATTTTCCTACGGAAAGTCTCTTTAATGCATGTGTTCCGTGAGAAAGGTTGAAAGTGGACAAGTTGGTTTGGTCCAATGTTTTCTATTTCAAGCCCACTGTGTCAGATCTCTTTTAGTCATTCCAATTTCAGAGATTTGACTCTTTGGACCTTATCAACCTAAAAAGTCAAAATCAAGTCATTGATGGGTTATAAGACCTATAACCCATATTTAGCCCATTACAAAAAGGGGGAAAAAATTTGTGTATTTTCCACTTGGTAAATAATAAAGAAAGATTTTTATCATTATTATACCCAAAATTGACACGGGACTTAAAGTCAAAATAATTGAAGAAAGAACAAGATATGTGAGCAGCAGAAAAGCAAACAGGAAAATAAATAAAACAAAAATTATAATATAGAATGCCAACGAAGTCACTGCATAAAGCAAGGATACTTTTAGTTTAACCTTGATATGGACTTTATAATTCTTCACCGTAATCGAAGTTGTAAATGAAAATTCTCTGAAAGAAAATATGTGAGCAGCAGAAAAGCAAACAGGAAAATAAATAAAACAAAAATTATAATATAGAATGCCAACGAAGTCACTGCATAAAGCAAGGATACTTTTAGTTTAACCTTGATATGGACTTTATAATTCTTCACCGTAATCGAAGTTGTAAATGAAAATTCTCTGAAAGAAAATATTATCTGAAGATTATTGCAATGGAAGGATGAAAATAAATCCTAATATTCTTAAAGTTGAATATCTCATTAATTTTTGTTCGTCTCAACTCACATGGAAATTGCAATTCGCATCAAAGCTGTAGTGAAATTCTTTAATTTATCGTCAATGATGTCCTAATATATGGTTAACTTTTACAAAAGAATTTTTGAAAGGGTAAGACAACCAAATGTCACTTTCGTAAGGAACCTCGAGAAAATTCAACTGCGGCAAGTTGATGTAAGTTATGAGGCTAAGATCAATCCAAGGAAACATCTTTATGATATTTCAGATAAATTAAAAACAAGTGGCCAAGATTAATTGGTGAAATATAAAGGAAACTGATTAATGGCCTTAAACAACCATGAAATTGATATAATATGCTTGCAGCATCGGTAAAAATTAAGCCAAGATGAATCCCAAAAAAGATCTTTATGATATTTGAGTAAAAATTAAAAGCAAACGACCTAGATTAATCAACAAAATGCAAAGGAAATTGATTGGTGGCCTCTCACTACACCGTGAAATTTATAATAATCTCACATCATAGTAAAATTTTATGGCGACCTTATACTACCAATAAAAAGAGTTAACCACATTTTTGAAAAGTGAATTTCTTTATTCAATTACCCAGCCATTCGATTCAACACATGGCTATTTATAACAAATTAAGGTCAGTCTTAAGATATAAATTTAATCTAACACTATTTATTTAGTCACCTAAAATGAAATAAAAAAAGATACTAAAATCTAACCATATTTTATCAATATAATAGAGTTATAAAGAGAGAAGATAAAAGTAAATCTGACTTAAATAATTATCTAAATAAAATGATTAAATATAAAACCTTGATGCCATCTGCATCTAATGTGGTTCCATCAACAATCGACAAGTATGACATTATTTTCATTGACTGATGACTATAACCATTCCACACGGAATACTACATCCAATGTATGTTTTTTCCACAACACCAATAAAGGAGACGGGCATTATTGGTAACTTGTCTCCGACCTGTTTGCCTCCACAAAATTGAAGTCCCGTTCCTAGATAGCATCGTCTGTCAATGCACATATATTCCATTTTGGTAAAACAGAAAAAAGGGCAAAAAAAAAAAAATCATGGGTATTAAATTCTAGATGATTCATAACTGATAAAATTTTAATAAATATAGTTAGACATAGGCATGAGCTGAATCGAACTATTGATCCGGCTTGAACTGTCACAAGTGGGTCATGGTTCATAGCCCTGCCTAGCTGTACGAGTCATTCGTATCACTATAATGTTTCCAAAGCATTTCTAGTTTTGATTCGGTCTTTTGTTTTAGTTTTTCCAGATTCAATTCATGTATACTTGTGGAAATCCTATTTTGTTCAAAAATTTGACCAGCCTAAAGTACCAAAAATAACTATCCGAATGTGATTCCAAATGTAGTGATGTTCTTCGAAAGATCCATTGTAATTCTTTTTTTTTTCTTATAGTTCCGCTTCTTGCTCTAAAATTGAAGAAAGACTTACTTTTCAAAATCACTGGTTGGGTTGGTCCAACCAAGAAAACATGGGAGTCTTTGGGCGTTAAGGTGATTTTCTTCTTTACGATATTTCTAGTCTTAGAGTTGGAGTCTTAAAGCACGCCAGCCTCAGTAGTTCCATTCATGACTCACTAGCCAAACCCGTCGGCTTGGCAAGTCAAAGCTGGTTCAAGGTTTTGACCCATCGACATAACAAGTAGGGCAAATCAAAATAAAAAAATTACAAAAAAAAATTAAAATACAAGCAAAAAAAAGAAATAAATATTTAAACTCATTTAATATGAATAGATAGTATTTATTATGAATTTTTTTTTCCTTCATTTGTTCAAATATCTTTTTCAACCTAAGTGTGGCACTTTAGAATAACTTTTCTATTCAAGTGTGCTTTCTTTAATAAAATTGTTTGTTTGCATAAGTTTGTAATTTAAAATTTTCTATATCTCTATTGTATGATGATCTAATTATGTATTTCTTATCAATTTAATTTAAAAAATTTATGAATTTTTTTTAAAAAAATCATTCACGGGTCAAAGGGCCATGAACTAGGCCTAAACTACTGGTATGAATCGGTCCAGCCCGGCCCTTCATATCCACGGGCCGGTTCCGATTCAACCTCGGCTTGAACCGTGGCTCAGCAATTCTGGATCGGTTCAACCCGGCGCCCACCTCTATATATTATAGTAAAATGGATAGATTTCAAAACAATAACTATACAATTCGCACTGTTTATAATATATATATATATATATATATATAATATATCACACCAACGAATATTCTGCCCCACCAAAGACTATGAAGATGATGTCACTACAAGAATTTTGAGGTTTAGCCACGTTAAATTACCGTTGCAAATTGGGAAAAAAAACGTGGCAAAATACATTTTGCAACGTTTAATTAATGTGGCTAATAAACGTCGCCCAAGCTGTGTTGCAAATTGATTTGGCCACGTTAAAAAATTAAACATAGCTAAGATAATTTAGCACGAAAATTACATAATGAAAGGCAACATAAAAACGTGGCCATAAGTTTATGATAGGCGACTTTTGTTGTGTGGCCAATATGCAAATTTTGTTCCCGCCTTTTTTATTTGGGATTGTTATGAAATGGATTTGGTGACGTTAAGTAAGAAAACGTCGCCAAGGTAATTAAACGTATAAATTGCATTATAAAACGTGGCATTGAAACGTGTCCATATGTGATATGATAGGCCACATTTTTTTGTGGGCTAATATACAAACTTTGTTCTCGCCTTTTTATGCATGAAATTGTTGTGATGTGGATTTTGCAATGTTAAGTAAAAAATGTGGCCAATGTAATTTAGCGTAGAAATTTCATTATAAAACGTGGCATTGAAACATAGCTATATGTTATGATAGGCCATATTATTTGTGTGCTAATATACAAATGAATATTATACGTACTATTATTTTAAACTTCGCTAATATTGTTCTTGCTTTTTTCATGGATGATTTAGATTGCACTTGAGATGAGTATAATACTATTTATGTAGAAGTCATTGAACTATTTAGCAAAATACATAAGTGGTGTTTAAAGACACCTTTTCCTGTAAATTACCTGTGTATTGTGTATAACACTATATGATAAACAAACATAAAACTTTTTCAACATACATCAATCAATTGCATACTTGTGCAAAGTGGAACCAAAATACTCATATAATAAGTTCAAAACATCAAGTTTGTGATGAGTATAATAATATCTATGTAGAAGCTCATTGAACTATTTGGCAATAATCATAAGTGGTTTTAAAGACACCTTTTCCTGTAATATACCTGTGTAATGTGTATAACACTATTACAATAAACAAACATAACTTTTCCAACATACATCAATCAATTTGCACACTTGTGCAAAGTGGAACCAAAATACTCATATAATAAGTTCAAACATCAAGCAAGACAAAAGATTCTTGAGAGTTAGTGAACTCAACTACTAAAAAGAAAAATCATCAAATTAACTAAAAATCATTAGCATAAGACAATCAAACTTACCCTAACACATTGAATGTAACTCGAGCAACCATTAATTCCATTGATACATTCTAACCAGCTCCACAGTTATAAGTTTTATATACTTATAAGTTCATCTAAACATTTCTTATGATTATCTTTTTTTTTTTTTCAATTGATACCTTCTAATGAGAGATAGTGGATGCTATAAATAAACATTTGTAAAGATGGAGAATATATGTATTTGGTTAAGTAGTATACTTTCCTAGAGAGAATACAACACCCTTGACTATATAGAATATTTTTAGTGTAATTAACTAGACAGTATATTTATATTAAAACTCAACCGCATTTCATATAAGCATCAATAGCTAATTAGCATTACTTGAATAGTTATCAAAAAAGCAAGTTCACCAAATGCTCTATCAGCAATGAATCTCCTTACAATAGTGAATTGATCACTTCCACTACTGAGCTTCTCACCGTTCCCTGAATGCTTGTACATCTCCTTCATCTAATTAGTAGAATGTGCCCTATCCCACTTATAAGCATATGACTCAAGGCCTTTACCTTTAATTCTTCCACCTAATAACCAACATATCAAAAAAAGAGATGAAATAAAGGGCAGTTGAAACGTTTCCAGGTTAAGAATTAGCACAATTATCAAATCCAAAAAGTTGACCAAATCTACATTTAAAGAAAATAAAAAATCAATGTCTCTAGTAAATGAGCCAATTAAGATCCATAAAGTGGCATATGTCGAATTTATTCAAAAAAAGCATGAAATCCTTCTTGATAAAATACGATGAAATGAAAAAGTCATTCATATTTTCTTCTTCAATATTTAAAAGCAATCATGCTATAAGAAATAATAACATTTCCATTCTCTAGCTGAAAATCTCCTATACAGATGCTTATTCTTGCATAGATAATAAAACATATCTCACCACACCTCCCAAGGCATCATTTATGTTTTTCATGCATATAAGAAACAATAATATTTCCATTTTCTACCTTAAAATCTCCTATACAAATGCTATGCTTGCATAGATAATAAACATATGTCACAACACATCCCAAAGCATCATTTATGTTTTTCATCATCTATGCTACATATTCAACTACAACGAATTCTTAGAACTTCTCGAGGGAATCTTATAACTTCTGTATGGTTTGGTTCATGCACTAAACTTCTTCATGTGTGGGAGTTCCTAAAATCCGTGAAAACATCCATAGATGGTTAGATGGTGAGATTTCCATAATAAAAATCTATCAGTACACAATAAGATTTACCTTAATGATCGTCACAAGTAGGACTACGAAATTTTCTCCAGGAAACAAGGGCTATTAAGATTATGAGAAATTCTTGATGGATGGGAACATAGCATCTCATTGAACTTTCAAGGATTATAGTATTTATGGATCTCTTATGAACCTATCCTAGAAAAGCTTAGAAGACCTATTTACTGGTCGAAAATTATCAAAAAGTTAACAAAAATAAAAACGAAAAATTGTGTAATCATAATGGATAATTAAATGACATTATAGATTACGGTAATTTTCAAAGCGAAAACTTGCGTATTTTCTTTCCTTCAACAAAAAAGAAAACTCTAAATTCTCCAATAAAAATTCATTTGAAAATAATGAACTTTTATCAATTTTCTTCTTTTGCAACTGAGAAACTTGATTATCCTTTAGTGCCACCTTTGAATATTTGCTAAAATCTAACAACAACTAGAAAAGAAAACTAAAACTTGTGTCAACTAAATAAATAAAAATTAAACACAGCAAAGATAAAAGCAATTAAATATAAGCTTGTTAGACCTTTTCTTTGTCAATTTGGTATTTTGACATGTCAACATAGAAGATGAAGAGCAGAGCCGACGAACTTTCAAGCCTAAAGTGCGATGATAAAGGACAATGTGAGATCCTTATCAAGATAACTGTGGAAGTTTTTTTCCCTAGATTTTCAAGACATGGGTATTAAGAAGAAGAGATTGAACAACTTAAAAGAAGAATGTACATACGTATCCATGTGCGTAGCAGAGTTTGGATTTCCTTTTAGCGCATGTGATGGTTGATTTGGGAACCTGCGGTGAGTAGCATAAGTTGTCGAATCGATGGCAAGCCAACAGTTGGTGGTCACACATCCTACTAGTGGCATTGATAATTCGTGGTTTACTGTTGGTTGATTGTGGGTAAAAGCGAAAGCTAGGGTTTCCAATGGAAGGACGAATTGGGATGGGTTTTGAAACAGAGTGAGAACGAGAACATATAATGGAAGAGAGAGAAAGGATACCTATACTTATTCTTGTTTTTTTTTTTCTGTTTATGCGTATCCTTTCAATTTTTTTCTTTCTTTTATTAATTACTATTTTTATTAATAACTTGTTATAAAAATATTATGTACCACACATATTGGTTTCATTAAGACAGTTAGATTGTTACTTTACTAACACAAATTATTTATTTTTTTTTTTTTACAATTATATCATTGCTACTTTATACTACTTTATATTATAAATGCATACTATAAATACTATATTTATGCATACTATAAAGTAATAACATTTTTTATATATAGTACCTTATTATTATAATGTTACATTACCTCCTAATATAGTAAATTTTAAAATATAACTCCTTGTCCATAAGTATATAAATTTTAGAATATAATGATTTAATCCTAGAATTTCAATTAGCGTTACCTCGTAAATGATATTTGAATTATTGTTATTGTCATAATACTAGTAGATATATATCATAATAAATTTAAAATTTACATTCAAATCCAATATCATAGGAATTTCTTTTTACCATATAATTAATGGACTTGCATTAGCTCATAAATACTAAATATTTTTTTACCATATAATTAGTGGATTAAAAAAAAGATTGTTAATTCAAATTTAATTCTTTGTTACTTTTTGTCATATGTAGAGTGAATAAAAAAAAGTAAACTTTATTTTTTTTTTTTGATAATGAGAATTGGTAACGTCTACTTTTCTAAAAAAGTTGCAAATCTAATAACACTTTAGTATAATCTAAATTTGTTCTAAAACGTGACAAATAGTATATATTCACCTACGTTTAATAAACGTTACTATAGTGTAAAGAAAAGGCGATGTTTGCAAAATTTGCAAACGTCACCATATGTCAAAATTCTTGTAGTGTGTGTTCCAATTTTACATTAATTAAAGGAAACTTACCAATAAATAGGAAAATAACATTACTATAAACATTATAACAAATGGAGGATTTTTAATGACATTACCATTTTCCTAACATTATAACACATTGAGTATTTTTACGAACTTTTCGGATAGGAGAATCAGATTTTCCTCTCTCCTTTTTTTGTAAAGAAAATTTTTCTTAAATTCGTAAATTTCTAGTACGATTGCAATATCATTTAAAATTTCACGTCAACGTTTTCATCACAAATCTACGTATTAGCAAATTGCTCGATTATCATCCATAGAAGTTTCATTATTTTCTTCAATTTGTATCAAGCTTTTCCATTTGTGTAGCTTATCACATAATTTCCTCAAACCTCTGTATATTTTGTAAAAACTAAAAGGATCCAAACACCACCCACAATTAATTAAATTCAAATAAATAGCTAGAAAATAATTGGAAGAATTTAATAGAAAGATGAACAAAATTAAATAAGGGTCAGGGTAAAATAGAATTCAAAGATGGATAATTAGTGGAAATAAGGGTAGAAAATCTAGAAAAGAAAAAGCCTAAGGTAAATGGACGGTTGTAATCGTGCCAAGTGGCACTCTAAGAGAGAAACCCTAGAGACCTTAGACCCTAACCCTATAAATGCCTCATTTTTCTGCTAATACCTTTTTAGGAAGCCTACAAAAACCCTAAGGTAAGAAACCTAGACCCTAACCTTGTTTAGATTATAATCAAGTGAGATTAAGAGACAATTAGCACTAATTAGCTAAGATTTCCCGTGTTATGATAGGAAATGTGGATGATGAGGATGAACTAAGAGAAAAAGGAGCTCAAGGAACTCAAGAAAATTCGTAATAAGGTGAGTGTGTTGTTTTCAAGTGTCAAAAAGCCATATTTAAGGTGTTTTAGATGTAGAATCTGATATAAGAATGTTGGTAGGAAGTGAAGGAACAAGAAAATCAGTTTTGCAAGTGTTTTGGATTTGGAGAATCACCTTACAGTTGCTACAATGAGGGCAAAATCCAAAACTCGACCATTGTTGAGGTAAACTTGTGATGATGAGGAAATGAGTCGTGTCTGGAAATAATAAAGAGGAAGATGAACATGTTTTCAATTTGAAATTTGCTATAGACTAACTTTGCGGAGAATATAAATGTTGCTATGTGTTGAAATTATGGACAAGATTCTGGAATGAGTAGAAAGTAGTGCTATAGATGTTGGAGAAAGTTAAGTAAAGAATTTCACTAGAAACATTTGGAAAATTTCAATGAAACCTGATAATCTTAATAGTTGCTGTCAACATAGGTGATTTGAGCTTTGATCTTGAATTTATTATGCTTTAGCCCATGGAATATGAAAATAGTTGAGTTATAGGCATATATACAAACATCTATTACAATTAGATCACCATAAGATTGGTTTAAAAACTTGTTTTGATGAGAAAACAATGAAGTTTAAAACGTAAAAACATAAACCCAAAGAGCATGATGGAAACATAACACCATGTTTCTAACTGATATCTAAAACACGAAGAAATAGTGAAAAATAGGATAGCACAAGGGAAACGCGGCGTCATGTTTCCCATCGTGTTTCTCTCGGACCAAAAACATAAAGAAAATTCATAAAACACAGAAAAACACGGCGGAAACATGATGTCATGTTTCCCACATGCTTCTTACTATGTTCCACAATGAAAAAAATCGCTGAGAAACATGGTGGCATACATCCAGCCATGCTTCCTCCGTGTTACTCTCTACTCACGACACTATTTCGTAAATTGGTTCATAACTTTTTCGTTCAATCAAGGTAATTCAAGAGGCTATGAAAAT